>JBBHEA010000032.1:0-47500 GCA_038088235.1 Zacco platypus | reverse complement strand
AGGATCTATGGATGTAAGACCGCATGTTTGGTGCTCACATGTTTTTTTTTTTCTTTGTTTTTGTGAGAATGTGTGTTTGTAATGCATTTTCTTTCAGCCACTCACATTATGATGTGGACTGACGTGTATCAGATGTCTCTCCGGCCCTGTCAGGCATCCCGGCCGACAACTCTGACAGCACAATGATGGATTAGGAACTGTCATCCAGGGCACTTGCCACTTGTTTACAAGACACCCATCCTTCATCTCTCAATGTAAGGGCTGTAATTCGGCGGACTCGCTCGACAGGCAATACCATACAATACATCACTGCAGTCCTTACGACTCAAGAGCTGCTCTACACTCACACTCATCTGTCATGCTCATTACTTTATTATATTTGCTGTTGAAGGATGAGGAAAGGACTCTTCATTTGTCTTCAGCCATTTAACACAAGATTGTGTGTTTTATTTCAATCATGGCAATTCTCTAAATAGTTTTAGCATGTTACTGAAAATGGCAATGTTAATGGATTTGGTCTTGATGTACTAGATCTGCTGGATTATTGCTGCTGCAAAAGCAAGTATGGACGTGTGCTGCGGACAGACGCACAGACTCTGCTGTGAGATGTGAGATCTGCTGCTGCATTAACAGATATCTAAACCTCACACAGAGGCGCCTGCAGCTGAACGCACTGACTGCCACTAAAAGGTGATAAATAATGCTATTTTTATTTTCAAATTGATTTTTAAATTGACTATTCATCTCTATCTGATCACAAGGCACAGAGGAAAACAAAAAATGAAGGTGTGTGTTTGTGTGTGTATGTTCAGTTCATGGCGATAACAAAATAATTCTGATTTGGTTAGGTTACATATTTTTTGTAATTGCCACCTTTTTCAGACATAAAATGACATTATAGATAGCTAAAACAGTTAAACTTGATCGAACCAATTGTGATGTTGAATTTTGCAACCAAATTTCATGCTTGGCTATTAATATGTCGTTATACATTGGCTAAAAAATTGTTCGATTGCACTGGCCAGTGATGAAGTTCGATGCTAAGAATAAGTGTAGTGCAGATGTATTTTTAGTTGCCTACACTTGAACACTATGAGCATTTGAGAGTTTCACTGCGGAGTGTAGGCAGCGAGATCCCCGTCCTCAACCCACTCACCACTGATCCCGGGAAAAGCACTGGGAATCACCACACTTGAGCATCAGTATTCACTTCTCCACTAACCAAATTGTGCTCATAAATAAATGTGCCCTCCAGGCTTCCATCTAATCCGAGTCTGGTGCTCTTTGTTCCCCTGCCCGGCTTCACTGCAATAAAACAATTTCATTTCTAAGAGCGTGGCATATGCATTTTAACATTTTAAAAAAAAACGTATTTATCTCTAAAGGATATACAGGACAAAACCCTGTTTTGAGGTAGAAAAATATATCTTTTTTTTTATTTATAATTTGACGTGATTTTATCAATGTTCTTTAAATGACCAAACTGAAAAATTAAAAAGTATTTTCTTTTGCTGTGTTCTCATCTCCATGTCACTTCTCTCTCAGTCTGTGTTCCAGCGATATCTCACAGTAAATCAGTGTCTGCTCCCAATACTTATTCAGTTAGTTTGTTTAAAAACACAAAAAGTACATTTGATAGGATTTGAACTCCAGGACTCCTAATTCTATTAGATTTCTAATTGTAATGCTAAATCATAAATTGTTCCCAGCTTTGAAAATAAAGATGCCAAAAGCTTTTAGCATCAATCACAAAAGTAAAAGATGATCTTGAGCGAGACAGTCTGAAACTGTATCTCGAGTGCAAGTTGTTGTGGCCCGTCATTTGGGAGGGTATAGTGTATCAGTACACGACATGAATTTACAATAATAATAATTATTATTATTATTATTACTATTATTACAGTCATTATGGCCATTCAACATATTACAATTTGACATCACAATAGCCCATCTGGTATGACTCGCACTATTTTCCAAACAACATGATGCCGGTGATTCTAGCACCTGCTCAACATTTTCTCTTGGTCCTCCTCTCGTGACAGCTCGAGTACATCAGAGCTCTTTAAAAAATACCTGCAAGTGTCGACATGCCTTGAGTGGGGACTGAGTGATCATGTCAATTACCTGGACCGCACACACACACACACACACACCGCCTCTCTCTCTCTCTCCAGCACTCTTTGTACTTGAAATTAGTCTACATTGGAGATTTCAAAACAGAAGATAAATGTGGGAAAATTATATCAAAGGTTGAGATAAATAGAGCAAAAAAGAAAAACAGACATGAAGGCAAGGAGTGCTGCAACCATCCCTGGTCTCCCCCCAGCATTAGCACCATCATAATGGACGCTGTGGCCGCTCTGCACATCGAGTGGCGCTGCAACACAATGATACCTTCAGTTGGCAACATTAGTAAAAGCACAAGGAGATTTGACTTTCTCCACGGGCCCAGTACAACCCTTCGCCAGGCTGATAATGGGCTCCTATCAGGTTTAATGATCCTCAGCTTGGACGAACAGACAACAGCAGCAGGGAGGGGGCAGTTAAAGGGGCATCAGGAATCGTACAGCAAGCATATTGTCATTAAATATTTTTTTTTCAAACACTCCCTTGTTCATGGCATAAATGCCGCCGTGAGAGTGATCATAATTGGCTCTGAACACATGTGTAATTGCCTTCAGCTGGCGTTCTTTTACAGTTGACATTGTTCTGTGGCGATGAGGTGACTGGCCATTTGAATAAGCAGCTTGTTTGGCGGCGGCAGGCGTAATTGAAATGTCCTACGTGTGTGAACAGAAGATTACATTAAGACCCCCTGATAATCACCTGACAGGGGAATAATTGAGTCTGCAATCTGCCACAGCGTCCTCGAGAGCCCAGGAGGATGTAGTCTAGTAACCGGGCGGCACTCTTGGCTGACACGCTTTCGACGCCAAGCAAAAGTGCCAACCACGCATTCCTGAGCATCAACCCCTCCGTCTGTCTCTGTGAGTTTGTGTGGCTTCGAGAGGGGTCACTTCTCCACAAAGCTAACAGATGGGCACTCTTAACAGTCTTCATTGCCGTGTTTAGGTTATTGAGGTTGTGATTACAATTTCTCATAAGGGTTTGTCCTTTTTACAGTTTCTTTTAATTGAAAATCTTATATTTAAAAGATCAGTGTTGTTGAGGAGCAAGATTCGTCCTCTGTTATTTATTTATTTATTTAGAAAATAAATGAATCTCAAACTCAGACCAAAGATAATTTGAATTTATCAGTTGCTGCCTAATTACAGTAACTTTATAATATGTGATTATTGATCTGAAACAAATCTCCCCTCTGCTCAGAAAACAGCAGCTACTTACTTTGTGTTAAATCATTAATATAGTAATGATTTTTCCAGAACACTCTCAATTAAGAGCAAATGTGAAAATGTACCCATGGGACTTTGAAGCCAAGCTATTAAATGTGTTATGTTCCAAATGTGTGCTCCTAATGTTTTAGCTGCAGTGTAATGCTGTATGAAAACGTTGAACAATCTGTGAGTGTATTTGTAAAGTGTTTTTATTTCCAGTGTCCTCTAGTACACGTGACTTTCAGGTGCATATACTCCATTTCTCTTGAAGTCATTGTTCAAGCGATATAACAAAATAAAATTCAAACATATAATTTTGCTAATAATAATAAAAACTTACATTACACATGATTCAAAAATTAAAGAATGGCAGCGGCATAGCAACATAAAGTATTTTTGGGAGCGTCTTCAAGTGCAATTTTTACCTAGGAAACTCATATTTACGATAATTAAAACAAAGAGAGGGTGAAAGCAGCATAATTTCAGCAGGCATGTCTGAGGTTATGACTGTAACCGTGGTTCTCTGAGAAGGGGAATGAGACAATGTGTCTTAGATTGACGCTATGGGGAACGCCATCAGCGTGACCGGTGTCTGAAGCACATGTAAACACATGCTAATAAACCACTAGCAGACGGCAGGCCATGACGTCACACGCAGAGTGCCCGTGAGTATGAAGGGGGTGCCTGAATACACATCAACTTAATTTTGTTTGAAGGAGACGTGCAGGCAGGCCAAATGGCATGTTCCCTTTCGAAGTGGAACTCAACACTGTGTCTTGGATTGACGCTATATGGAAAAAAATACCCACTCCACCATGATGCAGGAACACCTGCCTTACTAGGTGAGAATATGCACAATGGGCACAGCATACATACACTCAAAAGATTACTTAACTGGAGTGTTAACCCACGGTGCAGCCATAAAAAAATTTACATAGTCTGTCTGGTGGTAGCATTGCCTAAATTTCTATTAATGCTTCTATGCCTTCATAGCAATGGAAATCCTGGCCTATACAACCTTCTTCCCTCCCTTGCGAGCTAACCTATTTCTGAAAGCAGAGCTCTTGCAATAAATTGCAGAGGTTTCTTCCTGCCCACACACTGCTTGCATAATCTTCCAAGAATCCAGACAGATTTCCATCACTTTATTAAGAAAAGTGCAGAATAACAAGTATGGCGTATTTAAGGTGCCTCTGCTTGTTAGGGTCGCATGAATTGATAACCAGAGTTTAAAAAGGGGAGGAAGGGACCCCACTTTGATACCTAAAAAAGTTGGGGAGAGAGTAAAACACCTCACTCAGCCCTATGACTCAAAGGGCAGCATACCTACTGGAGTCCACAATGTTGTTAAAAAACCCTTAATGGCTACTTAATGGCTACCATCTCTGATGTTGTAGCTTCTACAAAGTGGAAGCCTCAAAACAAGAAAGGCTCAACACAAGAGAGTCACAGGGAAGCCTACCCCTACTTCAAGACCCCTGAAGTCTGGGGGAGGTGGCTGAAACCCTGCTTTTAACAAGGGGAGCAGCGGACTCTACTTTAATACTCAAGACAGAAAATGTGGTTTCAGATTCCTGTTTCGCCAAAAACCTGCATTAATCCTGTGTCAATTTAGCCAAGGTTGTTCTACAGAGGAGTGGGCCAAGTTGATAATGTAGGGTCCAAACATCAATATCAAGGACCTCTACAATCTAGAAATCTGGCCCTGGACCTAGGCCTCGTAGGAGCAAACTGAACCCCAGCATTGCGCTAGATTAGAAAAGAGGGTGGAAGGCAACCTCTTTTTTTAGTGGCAGTGTGTATCATCCCTTGAGAGACACACACAGGGCTACTTGGATTTGTACAATCTAGTCCACTATGATAGCAGCCTGTATGTGTTTTTCCGAGACAAGAACTTGCCTGCCCAGAGATGGACCTCAAGCAACCATCCAGGAGTTTGTGGATTGGGCCCTGTTCCACTGTGGATCTCCCTTTACCATCTGTGAGATGGAGGAGGATCACAATACAACCATCTACGCCACGCATTTTGTGCCAACCACTGTCATGTCCCAACAAACTTTAAGCCAGAGCCCGCCTGATACCAGAGCCTGACAAGTCTGACTAGATGCATGAGATGGCAACACCATCTGTCAATGAAGGAATACTGGTGGAATATGAGGGAATGGTGTAGAGCCCTGTCCCATCAGGTGGTAGGATGTGAACTCTGAATCCCTAGTTAGTTTTAAGGAGCATGGAGATAGCACCCTGCCTGTTTCGTAACCCTGCACCATGCCTGTTTTGTCAGCCAAGACAGAGTTATTGATGATGTTCCCACCCTGCTTCCCACTGCCACCTCCTCTGCCTGTTCCGAGTTGGCCAGGAGAGTCACTTCTAAAAATCCTGCTTACTCAACGTCAACCAAGACGACCGTTCCTGAGAAATCTGCCAAGGAGCCCTCTTTTACACTGTCCGTATGTACAGTATCAGCCAGGAAGGTCATTTGGTAAACCTCTGCCTGCACTGCCCAGTCCTTCAGCCCTGTCCTCACTGCCTCTCACCAGTCCTTCATCTCCTTATATACTGTCTGCTTGATGCATTGTGAATACACCTGGAGCTGATTGTTCATCCTGTTTGCTCTGCCAAGAACTTCCAAGCCCGTCGGCTCCACCTGGGACTATCATCCCTACAGTTCCACTGGACTTCCTCATCCGTCCAGATCTGCCTTGGTTAGTTGTCAGTTTGCCATCACCATGGACTTACGAGCCTTTGTCTATGACTCATCGCTCCAACCCTTTGGCTCTATAGTGCTCCGCCTTCCCTCCAGCTCCACCTCAGTCCTCCAGCAACCAGGCTTCACCTTGGCCGCTCATCCCCATAGCTGTGCCTTGGTCTCCTGGACCTTTAGTGTCACCTGGTCTTGTCGGCTCTTTGGCTCTGCCTGGGTCTCCACCACCAGCAAATTCACCTCAGTTGGTTGTTCCCCTGGTTCTGCCACGTCTCCTCCATGGCTTGTCCCTCCCTCAACTTCGCTGTGGGCTTGTTTATTCCGGCTGGGGATTCCACCATAACAACACCTAGCGCTAGCTTGCTTCTGCCACCATTGTCTTCTCCCTAGCCTTTCATATTGTCTGCTACGCCCTGGCTCCTGTGGTCATCCCTTGTTCCTGCTCTGTGTCTGCTCTGTAACAGCTGGATCAGACCCAGAACCGTATCCTGTCAGGGTTGTCACGCCTGTGTCTTCGGACAAGATGGCTGCCACACCTGTACCTCCAGCAATCAGGGATATCGCGCCAGAGTCCATAGCCACCGTCGTGAGTGTTGCGTTTGAGGACATTAACGCTATCCCTAAATTCCGGAGACTGGTTGCAAGTCTGAGAGAGACATCGCTGATGTCGATACGTGCAGTCCAGGAGGGCATATCAGCCATTCATGAATCAGGTCCTGGGTCATTTACTGAATCAGTTTCTGAGCTACTAACGACCCAGGCCCCTGGACACCTATGCACTTTCACTCACCATATTCACCTGCACTCCATGGACCTGGTCCTCCGTTTCTTCCTCTTAGCCCACCCCCTGGAAGCCACTCCTTGGGGGGGGGGGCTATGTTATGATTATCAGATGAAGTGCCCATGAAGACCACTAGAGGGCACTTCACCTTGGATTCACACACACATACATTCACACTTTCACTGCAGTCACTCTTCACTACATTTCCCATAAGCCCTGTAGCCATTAACTGATCACCACACCTGCTACACCTCATCACTCACACTATTTAAGCTCAGTGTTTGGTCACTCCTGTCATTTCTGAGTGTTATTTCCCGTGTCTGTTTTCTTGGTCTTGTTTTTGCCCGTTTCCCTGTTTTTTTAACGTTCTCTGCCTGCCCCTTGGATTTACTACTTTTGTTTTATGGATTGTTGATTGCCTGCTGCCTGCCTCGATCTATTTGCCAGTTTATCGACTAAGATTCTGTCTAACCTCCTCCATACCTGTTTGCCTCTGTTTTGACCATTGCCTGTTTGACCACCGTCTCCTCGTTACAGTTTTATATCAATAGCAAGAGATTGTCGTGGCTGTGGTATGTCATTGTGAAGGTCATATTCTTCATTTGAAGTTTATCAGTACGGCATAAATTTTTGATTAATTTTATTATAGTCACTGTAGTTTTGGAAGATATATTTTGAAATCACAACAGTTCATTACTTCTCTCCTCTCTTTTCAAGATTATTCTCACCAGTTCTTAAATCAAATGATTCTAGTACCTATCAACATTTTCTCTTTGTCCTACTCTGTGTGCTGACAGCTCATGTGTATCAGGGCTTTATAGATAAATGTAAAAAAAAATTCTAAATGTCTACATGCCTTGAGTGGAGGCAGAGTGGCCATGACAACACACACACACACACACACACACACACACACACACACACACACACACACACACACACACACAAGCTAGTGACCATGCCAACACATCACTCTTCTTCAGTCCTCCTTGATAACACTGACCACAGACAACAGAAGCTTTCAACAAAGAAACCAGTCAGAGGTGTGTTATGTCCCCTCATAACTGCAATCTACAGCGACTGTTGAAATTCTTGACATTTCCTATCCATGTCTTGGATATCCTTTTGTGGTGCAACATAATAATTCTATGCCTTTATGGCTCAGAATAAGGCATTTTCACACAGTTTAAATGTAATCTCCAAGGTAACTGAAGGGTCTCAGGCAACAATAAAGCAGTATATTCATCAATTCGTCATATTAAGGCAAAAGTCAAAAGTGGTTGTAGGTGTGTGTACTCATCAACTTCTGACACAGTGTAGTTTAAAATCAGAACTTCCTTTTTTTTCTTTTTTTTTTTTTTACAAAAATTATGGTAAATGATTGCTTGCTTTTTTGTTTGTTTGTTAGTTTTCCCTTTTTTTGCACAAAGTGTGAGGCTGAAGATCCTGTTATATTATATTATATATATATATAAATAATAATATATTGTCTTTGTGTTTATATGACCATCAGTAAGTTTGATTAATATAGGAGCTGCCAACGTCACACTGAGTTAATGTGGAAAACTGTACATCAGCATATTTGAGCTTTATACGATTGTTTATACATATTCATTGATCAATTGCTCAACTTAGAAGTGTGTATGTGTGTTTTAGTTCATTTCTGGTTTAGGTAAAATCTTTATGTTTATTCAATATATACAGTATAATAGAATAGTTAAATAATGCAAGTGATAAATAATATTACTTTTTTCCCTGAATGACAGAAACAGAAAGAGATTTTTTTAGGAATATTCTAAGGCCAGAATATTCTTTTCTTTTCAAAGGAAAATGGGACGCAGTCTGTGAAGAACCACACACACACACACACACACACACACACACACGTTGTGTTTTCATGGTTTATGGGGTCATTCTATAGTCGTAATGGTTTTTATACTGTACAAACTGCACATTCTGTCCCCCTACACTACCCCTACCCCTAAACCTACCCATCACACAAAATGTTCTGCTATTTTAAATTTTCAAAAAAGATCATTCTGTATGATTTATAAGCTTGTTACAACTTACCAGTGTCATACCCTTGACATTATACACATTTGTGTCCTCGTAAATCCCAAACACACACAATTACCATTAAAGTACCATAATAGTATTAAGTTCATGTTATGTTCATGTTATGTTTCAAGTCTACAGAAGCCATTTGATGTCTTTGTGTGACAGAAAACTGCAAAAGCCTCCGCTCTGGATTTTAAGGAACTGTTCCTTTAATGGTCTGATTTTGCCTCCCGGTGTTCATGTAGATGTTTAGGTAGATATCCGAAGACCCTACATCCCTGTTCAAACATTGAGACTTTGATTTCATGCTTTGAAGGAGCCATTGGAAGACATTGTCTGTGGAGGTCAGAGATGCGGACTCTAGGGAGAGGATCTGGTGACCTCTAACCTCATCCATCACACAGTGATTGACATGGGAAGCTGAAGAGTGACAGAGCAGGGCATCAGAGAAGGTCGGCAGGACATATGGGACCTACTGCTTTACAAACATACTGTTTATGTGTGAACAAATTGCTTGATTATAGACACAACGACGGCTAATATTATATACTTATAGTCAGATAAACAGCAAAGAAAAGCGCAGCTCAGCAGAGAGCTGTCTGTAACGCATGTTTTAGGAGGGACGACTAAAGCAGAGTCACTGGACTCTTTTTTTTGATGGATGTGTGAGAGATGTCAGTCATAAGTGATGTCTGATCAGACTTCCTCTCTCTGTCTAGACACTCTCGTTTTCTGCTTGTTTGTGTCTAAAATCTGATGAAAGTTCTGTATTCAAGGAAGTTCAACAGTACTACTTCCTGTTTATGTAGCGAGACAGAAATCCTGCTGCAGTAAATTAGGAAAAGCACTAACACATTCATTTCTGCTTTACAAAAACAGCATACAGTATTTTTGTGTTCTGTTATTTCCATTGTCAAGAAGAAGCACTGTGCTTTCACTTTTATTTTAAAGTAATCATATCTAAAAGCATGTTCTTAGTCACTCAGAAATACTAGACATTAGTATTAAATACTAACTTCATTTTCTAGCTTCTGAAGCTATATGTAACTTTGTTTATTTTGTAGTCATTTTATTCATGAATATCTGGACGAGTATTCCTCAGATCTCTGTCACGTGGAAAGTGGGATTCATATTCATATGTAAGTGAGATGCCGTGTTCATTTTGTTGACGTACTATTTGTCACAATTTTTGTCAACAACATTTTTTTTCACTGATGAAAATGAGATGATTAATAAAGAAAATAAAAATGAAAGACAAAAACTATGACAAAAATCAACGAATAAAAACAAGAGGAAAATGATTTTGGAAGAGATGTCCTGCGCTGTAGATGATCTTCCCAGCGGAACAAACGTTGGAATACACTTTCTGCGTGGTTTGAGAAGTGGTTTTATTTCATTTAAAGATAAAGACACGTCACCTCCCGGTTTCACAGACAAGGCTTAAACTTAAAAATACATCTTTCAGCTGTTTTACCTGAAAGCAACTTGCACTGATATATCCTAAAATATATATATATATATATATATCCAGAGTCATTGTTTTGTCTCATTTAGTTGACTAAAACTAAAACAATTCAGATGAGTAAAATATGACTAAAACTAAATCTGCTGTCTAAATGAACACTGGGCCATAAAAAGGTTTGATATGTATTTGACATTCAATAATCAAAAAAAGAAAATACAATAAAAATCAAAATATGTCAGTATAATTTAATTCCTAGAAAATGCTTGATTATATGTTAAACCATACAAAGCTAAAACAATGACAAGGTTTATAATCTCATCCTCACTCGTCTCTGGTGGCCTGTTGGGTGCCAAAGTCTATAGAGGAGGGTTTCAGAAATGACACAACATGCCAACAAATAGCATCACTTGTGCAGGACAAACAATGGGCCGCCATATGCCGACGGGGGGAAATGAATAGAGCTCATTTGCTGTGGGCTGCGTGGGACCGGCCGTGGCACACACTCTGACACAGACAGACGAGCTGCGGTCGCAGCGTTTACCACCGATAATAACACTCCTCGAGGCAGGAGCACACCAGATACATGATCAGAACATCCAGAAAGTGTAAAACGCTGTATCTGAATCATGTGCAGACACTGAACAACTTGTTTTTTCTTCTTCTTCTTTTGCCAATGTGCTCTTGAGGAAACTGGTTATGTTTGCTCTGTGTGTGTGTGTGTGTGTGTGTGTTTATATTTGTGTCAGGGGTTTTAAGGAGCGGTCTGTGTGTGTGTGTGTGTGTGTGTGTGTGTGTGTTTGAACTGGGGCCAATGATGATAGCAAATGATTAAGGAGCCGCTGTTGTGTTGACATGAGATACTAATGAGGATGAAATGAGAAGGTCAGGCTGGTCTCTGGATGCGCCGCCCCCCTCTTCAGGACAGCCGGCTAATCCTGCTCTTAATCACCCCCCAAGCACACACACATGCACAACATGCCCCAACGCAAATGAACACAGCACTCATCAATGTCCCGCATCCTAAAAATTGCAGTAATTAGCAGCACAACAAGTCCATTTCAACCTCGCTCATCATCTGTCTCTCTTTTCCGGTGCCTCTCTCTCGTTCAGTATTTCATCACTTCAGTGTTGGATTTCAGAAGCTCAGCAAATGTCTTCAGGAGTGTAGCACCGCTGAAGTTATGAGCTCCACCTCACGTATGATGTGATCTGTGTGCGTTTCTGCTTCAGGTGTTCCTGAATCTCTGTCCTTGTGGTCCCCATGAGGAAAACACATTATAAATCATACACTCTAAAAAATGCTGGCTTGACCCAGTGGATGGGTTAAATGTTTGCTAAACTATCGTTTCAAAATTTCTTGCTTAAAATGAACCCAAAATATTTATGAATATGTTTGATAAATGAGCATTTACTGATTAAGTTTAATGAATAACGATTATACAATAAGCATTTATATTAATTTGCTTATGAATAAATGTTCACATTTTGATTATTATTGTTTCTTCTAGTAATTATGTGTCTGATTTTTATTTTACAACCTGTTTTGGGTTCATGTTAATCCAGACAGCCATTTTTGAACAATAGTTGAGTTAAATAAAACTACCCAGCAGGTTTGTCAAACATTTAACCCAACTGCTGGGTTAAAACAACCCATTCACTGGGTTTGTCCATATTTAACCCAACATTTTTCTGTAATTATGTTCTGTGGTTACACTCTACAAAAGGATGGTTTGAAAACAACCCAATTTGGGTTATTTGGCAGCCCAGTGCTGGCTCAATATTGGATAAACCCAGTGTTGTGTTGGTTTTACCCAGCTGGTTGGGTTAAATGTTTGACCCAACATGCTGGGTTGTTTTTATTGAACTCAATTATTGATGTAAATAATACAGTTTAAATGACTATATTGCTACATTACACAGAATTACTGGAGAAACAACAGCAGTAATCAACAGGAGAACATTTATTAATAAGCAAGAACACCCAGAAATGCACATAAATATGTATGTGAGGGAAAATGACAACTCAATTATAAAGCTTTTTAAAAGTTATGTGAATATTTATATAACTTTTGTTTGAAAACAAATTGAACCATATTTCACTTAATTTTTCTCAAGTCAATGAAGCCCAAAACTCCCTGGAGCAAGTTTTCACAGTTCTCTCTCCTCTCCACTTCAGTTGGTTTTCTTCAGTTTTCCTGTCGTAAGCGCAGCGGTGTGATGATGGGATCTGAGCCGGAGACGTGACTCTGTGTTTCTCATGGCTGAAAGACGCTCCTGCACATAAACAAACAAGATCATATTTTAACAAATGAATAATATTCAGTATTATAACTAATAAAAATCAGTTCATTCAAGAAAAAAGATGTTTCCATCATGCAAGACGGCCGATGCTGACTGACAGACATCTCATCCCTGTATATCGCGGTGATTTACAGCACTGTAAAGACTTGATACACGAAATAACATGTATCTAAATATGTATTTACTGAAGTAATGCACCAATATGCCAGAGATACCAATATTTTCTGACAAAGATGCAAAAAGCCGGTGCTCAGTGTAACCCAGCTGCTGGGTTGCTGTAGTAAACTAAAAAATCTCAGCCAATCTGAGTTCACTACATGCATGTGGAACACTTACCTGGAAACACTTCAGGAGTTTGGAAGTCGTCATCTGGTTGGTTGAATTCTACAGGATGTCGCGTGTGTGTCGCGTGTGTCACGTTCTTTAATGCTCCGTCTGGAAACAAATGCCGTGAAGCCAAACCCCCTCATGGAAGAAGAACGTAGTGGTTTTATAACGGAGCGCTAACCAGGATCAACTAAACGCTGGATTTTCAAAAGTATGTGAAGTTCACAGCTACACTTTTGCAATAAACTTGCACAATGTTCTTGAATGAATCATTTATTAGATGCACGCTTTAATTGTAGGGACATTGACTTTACATTTTCACGCCCCTAAACATGACGCAGAACAAAACGAACTGTGATTGGTTGCGCAGTATAAAAACCATTGTGTCTGTGGAAAGTCCCCATAAAACATGGAAACCCAATGTCTCTGTGTGTGTGTGTGTGTGTGTGTATGTCTGTGTATGTCTGTGTGTGTGTGTGTGTCTGTGTGTGTCTATGTGTGTGTGTGTGCGTGTGTGCGTGTGTCTGTGTGTGTGTGCGTGTGTGTGTGTGTGTGTGTCTGTGTGTCTGTGTGCGTGTGTGTGTGTGCGTGTGTGTGTCTGTGCGTGTGTGTGTGTGTGTCTATGTGTGTGTGAAACAGGTAAACAGGTAAATTCAGGGTGACGCTGATAATCCTGGCATACAGTCCAACAACACTTGGATTTATTTATAAATGTTCTCAATTCATATAATGTCTCTTTGGTAATCTGCTCATAGTTTGGTGACAGGATCCTGACACTCGTTCTGTTTTGTCTCTGTGTGAGCTTCAGGGTTTGACTTCCTTCTGTCTACGGTGTGTTTCGTGTTCGATGCAGTGTGGATCCTGATTCATTTGTCTAGTCCGGTTTCTGTTCTTCATGCTGCGTGTCGTGTGCGTGTGTTTCTGTCATGGCTTCGCTTTCCGTTTCCTCGCCATGTGCTCTTCTGTCTGTCGTGAGTGTCATGTTTTCTGCTGGAGCGTTCAGTTGATGTTGGATTCATTTATTATGTTCTGTTTTGTCTCTTGTGTTTTGTGTGAGAGTAGTACTCCTAAAAAGAAGTATAGCGTTAGAGAGATGACTTCCTCGACGGTGTCTTTACCTTGAATGAATAGCAATATACTATGTACTACACAACAGTGTATTTAACACAAAATAAATTATAGACATAAATTGTGCAATGGATCATGATCCGTACGAAACAGGCCCCACGGTTCAGAAAGCATCTGATTCACAGATTTATTGCATTTAGCCATTATATAGAGAAAGTTTATTATTTCCATGTGTTGTTTGTAAGTCTGAACAATTTAAAACGCTTAAGTGTTTTTAAACAACTCAAATGCAAGAAGCGGCAAAACTCCCAATGGCTCGTTGTTTTCTGCGCACACTCTCAGCTGGAGCATGAACACATTACTGAGCTCTCCTCGCGACTCCGTGAGCTTGAACACATACACACAAAATTATCTCAAAATCTCCGTCTCGACAGGTATTCTTGTATACAATTGGTTATAAAGTCTACACATGACATAGCACTACGTCGCTGAAGTTAACACGTTTTGGATGTGCATCAAATGCGTATGGGTGGCGTGCCGGAATGTCATTCTTTTACTTTATAAAGTTCTAAATAAGGATACTTGTCTTACACAAATGTATCGATTCGCTTCAGAAGGCCTTTATGAACCTCCTGGAGATAACAAACATCTTTTATTATATCATGTTAAACTCTTGCAATATGTACTAAACATGGATGATTCAAATAAACTTACAGCCAGATCGTGGTTGTATCTCTCTATTAGTGTTACTAGACCTCAGTGCTGCTTTTGACACTATCGACCACAATATTCTTTTTAATAGACTAGAAAATTATGTTGGCATTAGTGGAATTGCATTGGCATGGTTCAAATCATACTTATCTGACCATTATCAGTTTGTAGTAAACGAAGAGATGTCATTTCGATCACGAGTTAAACATGGAGTACCACAAGGCTCAGTTCTAGGACCGTTGCTTTTCACTCTGTACATGCTACCCCTGGGAGATGTCATTAGGAAGCATGGCATTAGCTTTCACTGTTACGCTGATGATACTCAGCTCTATATTTATTTTTGCCCTGATGAAACTCACCAATCCATAAAATTAGCGGGATGCATAGCTGATATAAAATGACTAGTATTTAATTCTGGAAAACAAACGCAGAAATTCTAATTACTGGACTAAAAACTTCAGCACATAATAACCTAGAATATGGTCTAACTCTTGACGGCTGCTCTGTAAAGTCTTTGTCACCAGTTATGAACCTGGGTGTGCTCTTTGATACCAATCTTCTATTTTAAAGCCACATTTCTAACATTTATGAATGTATTTTATGCCTCATTCTGTGATAAGAAGCCACATGGATCCCGGAGGGCTCTTTCAAACACTGTCGATTGGAGCTAAAACATGGTTTTAATCTCATAAATTGTTTTTTTTCATGCTGTACTAAGATAACATCCTAGCTAGCCCTTACGCATCTGTTAAAAGGAGCAATTATGTTTTATGACTAATTTTAAAATGTCAAGATCATTGTTTCCTTTTATTAAGAGGAACCTTTGATACAAAGTCAAAGAAGGTGAAAAGGTGAAAGAAGTTTGATCAAATAAATGAGGGACTGAAACAGTGTGAATGGAAAGGCATCAGTAAATATAATTAAGACAAAAGAATAATAATTAGAGATATATCCCGGCCGGAGAGATGTGAATGTGTGCAGGGGAAACTGGAACTGAATGGAGCAGATTACAAAACAAAACAATAGAGACAAAAGACTGAATGGATGCTTAGAAGATGTGAATAAACATCAGTTATCGTTTTAGAGTCTCCTCTAAATAAATTAACATGAACGGTCTTAAAAATATTTAATAAATCTTCAATAAAAAGAGTTTTAGAGTTATCATCTTCAGATTTAAAATGAACACCATCAGGCCTGTGGCTTTAATTTGCATTGCAATCCTAGATTGAAACAATGCAATATAATTTTTTTCATGAATAGATTTCATTCAAATTCATTTCTAATAACTAATCACAACACACGTAAGCCCTTTATATAGGTTTCTATATGACAATAATTAATTCTGACTTGACAACAAACAGTCAAGTGTTTGCAATCATTGAGAGAACAATGAATTCCTCAGGGATGGTCCAAAACTGGACAAAGCTTATAAGCAGCCATTCAAAACTCAAGGGATACAAGTGCGCAACCAGCTTTACAATTTTGTATTTGAACTTCTGTCTTTGCGGAAGCTCTGTATACTTCTATGGAATCGCTGTCGAAGAGTAATAAGCGGGTGAAGTGGATTTGTTTAAAGGGGATGTTATCACTACTGTCAGTGGACAAAGATTTTAAAATGAGTGGTTCAAGATCTTACCTTCATGCTGTGGAGATACAAAGTGGAAGACGGATCACAGCGAGCGCAGCGCTGGAGAAGCTCTATATTGACTCCACAAATGTTGAGGGTGGTAAGCTGTAAGGATCACAGTTGGAGAATTGCAGATGTTAGTTGGGTCTTGGGGTCAGAAAGTCTCAAAAACTATGATCAGACCTCACATAAAACCCCAACTTGTTCAGAACATTGCAATAAAAATCCTTTGGTGTCATTAAATAACAAGCTCATGCATCTATATTTTCCCCAGCATTACTGTCACTTTTAGCGGGACTGGATTTTTTGGTCAGATTATGATGAAGCGGTTTGGGTGGGTTTGGTGCTGACAGAAACAGTCATGTAGAAAAGTCCCTCATGTCCACTGTGAAGAATGACGCTGGATTTTTACTGCCCTGGACAACTTGTTAGAATGCATGATATCATAAACTCCATTAATTACCAGCGGCTATTAAATCAAATCCTAACCGAGTCTGTCAAGAAGCTAAAACTGGGCCGTGGTCGCATCTTCCGGCAGGAAAATAATCCGAGGCGCATTTGCTTTGGACACAGAATGAATGAATAAAGCCGTCTCCTGACCCAAACCTGTGGGATGAACAGAAGAAGAGAACGTGTTCCTCTGCATTTTTCTTTCTTTCAGTTATTTACTTTAATTAAAGATTTATTTATTAAATGTAATATTTTGATTGAAAGATTAAGAGAACTGTTCATGTTCACCAATTGTTCCAATATTTGTGGAGGGCACAATGTTTCTATAATATTTATGGCAGTATATTTAATAAACAAAAATAAAGAAAATATATATGAACAATATGATTTAATGATCATTTTAGGATCATCCAAAAACAGATATATTGTTCCTGTAACACACTATGGGAGAAGTGAACATCATGTTTTATTTCAGGTGATCCTTCAGCCAGAGATCTTTGGGATACTCGTTTCACCGTTCTGTGGATTTGGGACACACTCACTATAATATTAAAAGTGATTTGCATGTAGAAAAGATGAAAAAAGAATAGAGACACAGGTCAAAAGGTTTTCCTTTCGCATTAGAAAAAAATCGTTAGGGTTAGGAAATTACGTCGTGATTAAAGCTGACAATTGCCTTCTTAAACTCATGACAATCTGAACCAGATTTACTGCCTTTCAGATTTTCCCTGCTTCATTTTGCAGAGACAGATAGATTTTTTTTTTTAATTAACCTTAATAAACACAAAGTTATAAGTCCACAATGCTGCTCAAAAAAGCTCTAAATTAATTAAATACATAAATAAATATAAATCGATGATAAAAGGTAACACGTTTTGTTTGATGAATGAAGACGTGCACATTTCATTGTGACACTGGAATCAAAGAGGTTGTGAGAGTTTGAGTGCGTCTCTGGAAGGGCTGTAGAAGTGTAAACACACACACACACACACACACACAAAAGGATCAGGCTGTGTCCGAGTACTTCAACACAACAACAGGCTTGTCAACAGGACCCCCCACAGAGGAATTTCAATTTCATATATCTAATTATCCCTGTCAGACTAAAGAACCCACAAAAAGCTGCCTTTTGTTCTGGCGTCCCATCTCCTGCATCTCACTCTAAATTAATTTTTGCATACGAACATGACTAATTGTTCTACTACATTTGTGATGTTGGCATAAATGGTAATTTTGGATGCCATTGTAAGGAGGTTCATATGAGGGCTTTCACTCATCAAGTTATGATATTTCGACACAATAAGCGATGCACAATTCAGGTGATGGTATAAGCATGCAGATGAAATCACACAATCATTTCTGGCTTTTCACAGCTCAGTTTTATAGCCATTACAATAGCAAAAGCTATTCTATCCTTTGTAGAGGATGGCCTAATTCACTCACATCAGTCATTGAAATTGCTACTTTGTTCAGAGTGTCGATATTAGCATCATAATTACAGGGAGAAGAAAACAAGCAGTGCGATTCATATAGTTTTAGAGCACGTTCCTGCGGCTCTATCCCTCAAATCATCTGCTGTCTTATGGGTCCTTCGTCAGTACAGACACTGTCAAAAATACATATGAAATGTTGCTTTTTGGTATTTTAATAATAATAATAATAATAATTTCTTAAGTGGAAATAAATCATATCAGCCTGTGAAATGTAGTGAAATCAAAGGTTGAGCCCTGGACGACAGACTAAAGTATTTGCAGACAGAAATATAATGCCATATGTTTTATATTTTTGCTATATTTGTGATTCACACCTTTTTGTGACAACAATGTCCACTAAAAGTATTAACAAACATAAAGAACAAATAATATTTGAATCAATAAATGACTCCTATGTCAAAAAACCTAAACTACTAACAAAAAGCAGAAGCGTCGGTCTTAAAAAAAAAAAAAAAAAATCACATGGCTTCCAGCACACTAAAAATAAAATAAAATAGGCAACATGTTGCCACATAAAGGATCACATGCATCACATGTTATCACCTGGTAACGTTTTCCACTTGTTTTTCCACTTGTTCCGTTTGTTTCCTCTTGTTCTAACATGTAGATAACATCACAAATGCTGCACATTTTCAAAGTTTCACTGTAATATTTTCACTGTAATGTAATGTTAGTACTGACACACAAAAAGGTTCAGCTATATTGATAATTTTTGTGGACACTTATGGAATCTGCATGTATAAAGGCAAGACATACACCTCACACATGAAAGGCTTTTTAATTTGACAGAATTAGTAAAAATTATATGATAAAAAAAAGTTAACTTAATTTTTAGACAATTTCGAATTAATAATAATTAATCTGCACATTTCACATCTGCTGATGATCCGAATCAAGTGTGTTTGATTAAGGCTCCAGGAATGTTGTTGGGAACCCCTGGTGTGGACAACACAAGTCCAAATCCTCTGTCACAATTGAAAACCAAACTCAGAAATAAATTGAATTCAAGCAATAATATAAAGTAATAATAAATAAATACATAAATAAATAAAAGCAATGGAGCAGCGGCTGAATCAGTCAGCAGGACACCGGCTGCAGGCTGTGGACACATCAATGGCGTTTACGGCCGGGTCCAGTTGGGTTCGAAAATAGGCTAAATGCTGTTGGGTCGGGTCTAATTTTATCGGGTCTGACTCAGGTCGAATTATCTTTTAAAAAATTAATTTATGGATGAGATTTATGGTAGAGATTTCACGACCCGAGAAGACCTCTAGTCTCCATTGCTCCTTGAGATTCTCTCATGTGCTCCTCAGGAGATCCCTCCCTCATTCTAAGATGATCCGGCAGCAGAATGGACCAGTTACTTAATGCTTTTGTAGTCCACTTCCGAGAAGTTTTTGGAAAACCTGTTGATGATTCCTCTGTGGGTGAGCAATTGTATCATTTAAAACAAGGCAAAAGTTCCATTAATGATTACGCTTTCGGTTCTGCACACTTGCAGCTGCCAGTGGATGGAATGAGTACACCCGTCCTTACAAGTGATCAAACATCAAAGTTCCAGACTGGCAGAATTAAAGGAAACGTAAAGAAAAAGAATGCAAATCATGAATATCTGCGAGGTACCAAGATTACTTGAAGAGTACCGCAATGCACAGTGACCATGACAACATGAACAATCTTCCAAAAAGGTTAAAATATTGATGAACCATGATCAGGACTCAGAAAGAAGAAAGAAACTTCTCCAACAATTCTTTGAAGAAGACTGAAATCATGGCCGGAACCTTGTCAGAAAAGATCCAAAACACCCAAAAACCAAGTAAAGCATGAATGTTCTTATAAAAGTGTTGAAAGTTTGAAAAAGAACCAGTATCAGGACTGAAAAACCAACTATAACATCCATGAGAGGCAATCATCAGTGGCATAAATTCCTGCTCTCATTTATGTGAAATTTGCTCAGGGATGTAGTTTTTTGCCATTTCTGTTTCAACAGTGGTAAGCGAATTGGATTTTTCCCATAATACACTGCTCTTCCTGGTGTTTAAGTTATATTTCCGTTCCTGTCTAAGTAGGGTTTGGTTCATGATCACATTCCTCTTTATATTTCCTGAGTACCTTTTGTTGTGATTATTAAACAGTGTTTGTGAATAGATCGTTGCCTCATCCTCTACTCCCTTCCAACCAACCTTTGACAGAAGATCGGACCTCAGCACCCAGGGGGATCATTCCATTGAGGAACACATGCATGAATTTTAGACCTGGCGCTACCCAGATGATTGCCTTTCTGGGAGTCATATGTCTCCTACACATGGCTCTTAATATAACCATGGACAGATTACTATAAGGTTGTCTGTCTATGAATAGTTTATCCCATGAACAGGCAAGTTCGGTCCTAGAGAGTGTAGCTCCAACCCTAAAAAAACCCTCACTTGCCTATAGCTGTAGAAATCCTGAAGAGCTTGTTCTGGGGTCTCCCTTATGACTATGGAGGAATCGCAGGTGCTCCCCGCAGATGTTGAGGGACAACCTGCCACGACAAGTGAACCAGAGCTTCAGAAAGAACGGACAGGACTCACCATTGCCCCGGAAGTGGAACCCCAACGTTAATCTAACCAGGGAAGTGACCCGTGACACCAACGGCCAAGGGAATGAAGATGGAGGACTGGCTGATTAACTTCAATGGGGACTTGCCAACTCCCACCCATCATCTGAATCGTTAATGCTAATGGAGAAATTTGAGGACTCTAATTCATTATTCTGTTGAGAATTATCTCAGTGTAAAGACGGCATGGTGAATATTATGTACTGGGATTTAAATTTTGCATTAAACTGTGTGGACTGTGTTATGATTACTGTCATTCTGTAAAGTCTCATTTCATCGCCACCAACACAGAGCTCATCTCGTCCTCCAGCCCCGCTGCTGCCAGATGTATGCAGCGTCTCCGGGGAGTCCCTGCTATGACGTCGAGCTGCAGGTCACAATCAGCGCCTGTGCATAAGGATCCTATCGCTCCACCTCCGGCCTCTGATCACTTCACTCCATCTTGGCCCGTCGACCATTCTGCTCTGCTTGCTTCCACCCACCATCGGCTCCACGGGTGACTCTCAGTCTAGTGGCTCTACCGGGTTCACTCGTCCCACTGGCTTCACCTCGGTCAGTCGTCACACCACTTCTGCCACGGACCTGCGTGTCGTCCTTCAACCCTCAGCTGCAGTGGGTTCCTCCTTCCCTTCAGTCTCATCACTGTCTCGGTTACACCGCCATCGCTCCAGTTCTTGGGTGCTCTGGCTTCACCTCCAACTGTGGCTGCGCCTAGATCTCTGGAACCTGCAACGACACTGAGCTCCATCGATCCATCTGCATCTTGGCTCCTCCCTCCCTTGACTGTGCCGTTGCCTGTCGGCACTGGAATCTCTGGGTCTGTGCCATCAGATGTGCATACATCTTTGCCGCTGGGATTTCATCGTCATTCATCGGTCACTCCTCCTCCATTGCCACTGACCACCGTCCCTTCGCCGTCCCCTGTTACCATCCCTGCGCCACTCCTTTGTCCACCTCCTAAGCCAGCTCCATCCCTCCCTCTAGTCAGTTTTCAGTCAGTTAGGGTGCGAGGTCGTGGGGGCGCTCTGTTGCCATTGTGTTCAGTTGAGATTCGTTCATGGACTTTTAGTTTGTAATTCTTCAGTTCCTGTGTTCCTCTGTTTGATTTTCTTGCCACTCATCTGTTACCATGGACACTAACTATCATCACAGCTCATCACCACTGTGTATTTAACTTCCTGCTGTCCACTTAGTCTTTGTCTGGTCACGTTTGCGTTGTGGTGTGTTTCTCTGCCTGTGTTGGATTACTTTTCCTGTTTGGATTAAACTTCATATTGGATTATTATCTTTGTCTGTGTGTTTGCTACACACACACCTGAGAGCGTGACAAGAGGTGGCATAAATTTATTGGCACTACAATTATAATGTATGCATTTTTAATTCATAATTCCTGTTTTAAATATATAGCTTTAATGTTTCAACAGGTCGGAAAAGTCTGTTAAATATAAAGGCACAACTTTGAGTGGTGCTACCACAATAAAAAGACACTTGAAGCCACCAAGATGGCATTGACTTTAAAATAAATAAATCCTTTATACCATACAGCAATTATACTGTGTAAAATGTGACTCTCTACATGCTCTCAGATGATAAAGAAGTGAAAAGAAAAACCTATCAGGTATTCCTATCAAAAGAGACATTCATTTATTAAGAAAAAAAGTTCATCATCAAAAGTGAATCAACTGAGCATAAAGAGAACTTTTAAAATCAAGCAAATTCTACAGTCCAGGTGTTCATTGTCACTCGTCAAGCACTCTCATCAGCCTTGAATGCCATTCTGTGTGACTTATACCCAACAGATATGCTTTGCTCTCATTTTAATATATGGTTAAATCTATTTTTATAGAGATCAGAGATCATCAAACATCTGGCAGAGTTACTGTGCCAGACTGAAGAGAGTTGAAATTTAGATTTTTACTACGCCTAAAAATCTCTGTCTCCCTATTCTCTTTCTTTCTCTCCCTTTTTTTTGATATAGTTTTTCTTCAGAGTCTTTCTGTGCTTTGACATACGGACAGTTTTAAAGTATATATTAATGTCAAGTGCTCGCATGCATGTGTTTGTTTGGATATGTTTCCACAGATGTGAAAACGATTCTTTCATGACTGTCTTTTGTCATTCAAAACAACCTAATCTAGAAAAAGGAGAGCAAATTAACAAAAGAATCCTTTATTCTGAAGTACCAGTCATGGGATTCCTCTGGACTTCAAGCTGTCACGATATTAAAAACACATATTTTGACATTATCATATCTACAGTCAAGTGCGAACAACTGACGTAAAGAGACGGAAAGGTGAAGGAAAAATGATTAGCATTTTATGTGTAAATAGCTATGGACATGGACTGTTAAGTGTGAAATTAACATGTAAACAGTTGGAACCCCCCACCCCCCAAACACACACACACTCTCACACACACACACACACACTCACACACACACACATTCCCCTGCCTCATTCACATCCGAGCGTTCTTGATAAATATAAAGCCTTACACAAAGGCCTCATTGTTCCAGTAATGGGCGAGCTCCTAATGGAGATATATTTCCAGGATTATATCAGCATTCAGTTGCAAATTTAGAGTTTTAATCTGGTCCTGTCTATGAATAAGAGCATCCTTTGAATGCTTCGGACACCTGGTGCCGCGGGTTCGAGATGAGTGGGGGCTCAGTCCTGACCCGATCCCTTTGCCAATGCAGCTTTTTCCCACACTTTCTTTCAGCCATGTAGAAAAGCTGCTACATCGCACACTTGTTACATTATTCTCCTTCAATAAAGAAAAAGTTCCTTGCAAAGTCAAAAAGTAATGGACAACAGGAAAAGAATTTCCTTATCGCTCTCATCACCTTAAGTTTTCTCAGGTTGGGTTTAGAGTTTCAGAAGTGTTAGTAGAGAGAGAGGCTTTCCGTTCAATACTGTAAGAGAGAGGAGGGTGTAATAAGAGGAGCTTAGCTTCGCTCTTTTGTAAAGACCCTTTTGTGGATTTATTGCACACTAGCCATATCACCGAAAGCATCCATATTCTTCCCACCTCCACTCAACATACAATCCTGCACATTTATCCAACACGATTTTGCACATTTAAATGCACGATGTCGGTCTAAAGAGTGTTTTTAGAATAAGTGTCTGTGAATAAGTGAAAGTGACTGCTTTGTCTTTATCTTTCAGGCATGTATAAAAACCTTTCCAAGACCGAGATTTCATGTCAAATGGGACAATATTCGAACTTCCTAAAAGACCAATAACAAAAGCCCAGTGAACGAGGAAGTCAGATGGAAACTGTTTCATTTACAGAATCATTTAAAGAGGAAAACGCACGCTTTTATAAAACTTCTACAGTTATTCACGTAAGAGTTTCTTTATGCACGGCACATCTTAAGTGATAAATAATTTGCTCATTAATAAAAATGTACTATAATCTTTCCAATCGTTTCAGATTTCCTCTGCACATTTCTCTTTTGTCATACAGAGAAATAGTAAAATGTTGTATAGTTTTATTTTAAATCAGACACGACCTTATTATAAAATATAGACAGCTATTGGTGTATCTCTTTACTTAAAATAAAATCAGAACAAATGAAGAAATCTGAGCAGCTGAAGGGCACTGCCGATCGATGGACGTTTTATGATCCTGAATGTATCGACAGGTGCTCTGGGTTTGATTGGGCTCGTCTTGTTTAATATTTGCTGTAATGATCAGTGTGATGATGTGTGGACCTGACAAACAAGTGGGCAAAAACACACACGGCGTCGCTTACATAAATCTCTCATTTCATGCAGCGAGAAACTGACAATTTCTGAGCCGGAGAGTGTGTTAACCATTAATCACTGGCTCTAGCGCTCGCGGGGTCGAGAGCATTCAGCCTAAAGCCGATTATTGCTCATAAATAAGTACAGCAGCCCAGGGCACTCGTGGAGAAGACTATTAGCATATGACAGGGCCAATCGACAGAGCAGTTATCATATTACATTGGGGCAGCCCCCCTCACATCGCATGTTAATGTCTGCGGGGATGTTTACTATAGATCTGTGTCCAATAGACTGCACACAGGGGACAACCGTAATTAAATATGGCACTGAAAAAGCATAGAAAAAATATGGCAAGGCAGCAGTGATCCCACACGGACAGATGTGGTTAGATTTGTGGATGCAGCCGACAGTCAACTGGGGTCAAATGCGAGCGAACTGTGAGCTGCTGCTTTTCTAGTGGGCTGTTCAGACACGCTGAGTGAGATTTTAATTTACAGACGCCCTTCTGCTGCTCACTTCACTGTGCACACGCGACAATTAGCAGCAAGCCATTGCGGTAAAGTCCCTCAAAGCCAGCCAAGCCCGTCTAACTCTCCTTGCCCTGGCGAGGCATGGCCGCGTCTGTCAGAACGGTCAGTGGATTGAGCTTACTTGATCCTATATTAGAGACCGTTCGGTTATGAGTGCTCACACTAGTTCATGCAGCACAAAAATGGAACATGGGATAAACGCCTTTCACGCTTTGCGCTGTTCTCATACGGATCAGTTCGACAGCATGTCCGCCAATTAAATTACTTCCATTTGACCACCATTAGTAGCAGCCTAGAAAACATCAGGTCAACTCTCACAGGCTGAACGGATGTTTGTGTGAAAGCAAGAGGTTTCTCGAACCGGTGTTGTCTTTCATTTCTGCCCTGTTCGGCCAAACAAACGGCTGGTACTAGAACACGCTGATGTTCGGTGTCATTTACATCGGGTGGGTGCAGGTGGAGCCCACCTAACGCAAATTAAAACTTCACACATGTAACCTCTGTCTGTGATTTTATACCACCAATTACGGCTCTCTTGACAGCTGTGAGAACAGTTTCATTAGAGGAGATAATAATGCAAAGTGAAATGATAAGCGATCATTATTATATATCCGCAGACATTACAGGCCATGTTAATGAGGTGTAAATTATCTCATTATTTTTTGAAAGAGTAGAGATTAGATGAAAGCAGAATGGACATGATTCTGCCATGTTCAGAAAACTCAATGCTAATTAGAAGCCAATCTTCTGCAGCCAATGAGGCACAACACTTTGGTAAACAATTTCCATTTTCTGGAGCTCAGAGAGAGGGAAAAAAATGAGGATACAGAATAAAGAATATCTATCTATTGACTATGAAATGCTATATTTACTAGTGGTTGTATGGCATTCAAAAGAGAACTGAGAATGTCTTTAAGGTTCAAATTGAAACGCAGAATCTGAACTATTTTAGATTAGGCAGCAAACAGAATGCAAAGAGAAAAAATTCAGAATTCAGAGGATTTCAGTCCACGGCTGTAAGAGTCATTTTTAATCATACATAACTTCAGAATTCTTACCCATAAACAAGCTGTCAAACTAACAACATTTGGGAAATTTCCAGAAACATCAATACAGCCCACTTCATGTTATTTATCTGAACTACAATGCACTATTGCATTACAATATAATTATTGCATTAAGTAATGAAGTCCTTTCAAACCGTTGACTGTCCCTCAGATCATAAACCAGCAGAAAATGACAGAACTCAATTTTAGTAGATCACTTTAGTTGATCCGCTCCGATGGGCTTTTTTGTGCTTTCATTAGTCAAGGACAGTAGCAAAGTAGTTAATTTAATGTATTTTTATTGTATAATTTATATATAAATGTGACGAGCAGGGCGAGCGAGAGCCGTGAGGGAACGGCGCGAGGCCGGTGACACAAGTGATAATGAGCGTCAGCTGCGCGCTACACCGGTCTCGTGTCTCTCACGGAGGAGCTCTGGAAGCATAAAAGAGGAGCGACGACAGTGAAGGACGAGAGAGGACCAGGCCTGGACTTAAGTTGTGTTTTATTATGTTTATGTGGGCGGCAGTTGCCGTGAGGAACTGCCACCATTTTACTCTCGTTTTGTTTTGCTGTTTATTTTGATGTTAAAGTTATGTTGAATGTTCGCCGGTTCCCGCCTCCTTCTTCCCGTTCTTATGAACTGTGTTACATTGGTGCCGAAACCCTGCTGTCCGGAGAGGCGCAGGTGGCCGCACAACAGCTGCCAGTCCAGAACCTCCTGGTCTACCAAGACCTGAAACACACCATCCTCCAGCGGGTCGGCCTGAGTCCGGAGCAGCACCGGCAGCGCTTCAGGTCTCTGGACCTTGGGGAAAGTGGCTGACTCTTCGTGATGGCAGCTCCGGGACGCCTGCCGCAGATGGCCGACGGCCGAAACAAGCAAAATCGAGGGTATCATCGATAAAGTGGTGCTGGAGCAGTTCGTGGCGCGGCTGCCAACGGAAACCGCGCAGTGGGTCCAGTGCCACCGCCCGACATCGCTGAAGAAGGCCATCCAACTGGTGGAGGACCAGATGGTGGCGTACCCGAGGGTCGGCGAATCTCTGCCATCGGCTTCTCTCTCTCTCTCCCTTCACCTGTGCTTTCTCCCTCTTCTTCTATGTCTAAACCTGTCCCGCTGCCCAGATCCCGAGGGAATCTCCCTCCTCGAGCCACGCCCCAGTGGAGGAGTTCGTCGTCGACGGAACCGACAGCTGGCCTGAGGGCACCGCCCAGGGGGGTGGGGTTGGCCAGCAACAGCTCTTCCACAGCTCCCCTTCCTCCCCTCTCTCCACGTCAATTCCTTGACCTAGTTCCCGCCCCTAGGGCAGCGGGGAGGTCTGGGCCAGCCTGTTAGTGTTGCTGGGACCCGGCTCATTTTATTGATCGGTGTCCCGTGATGGAGGTGGGGACGCTGATCCGTGTCCCGGACGCCCTGCAGGCTGCCCCCGATAACGCTGGCCTGTACCAAATACCTGTGAGTATTAAGGGGGGTGCATATCAGGCTTTGGTGGATTCGGGATGTAGCAAAACCTCAATTCATCAAAGCCTGATTCAACAGGTAGGAGAAGCTGAACCGGGACCGATGGGAACTGAGTCAGGGGAACGGAGAGAGGAGAATCCTCTCAGAGCGCGATGATTTTCCCTTGGCACTGTCTCAGGATGAGACGCTCAAACACGCATTTGAACAGGTCCGTTCTATCGACAGGCAGCTTCTCCAGCCGCACCGATCGCTCTCCTACCCGTATTTTGCCATTTTAAAAGACCGGTTGTATCGAGTGACCCAAGACACTCAATCAAAAAAAGATACAACTTAATTACTAGTTCCAAAAAGCCGTCGGGAAATGCTTTTCCAGGCGGCTCACTGTAATCCCATGGCCATTTTTCCATTTTTCTGGCCGGGCATTCACGAGAACTTGCGCAGGTGGTCTTGTCGGGAATGCGGGTCTTGTCGGGAATGTCAGTTGGTGAATCCACCGGCCACTCCAAAAGCACCGTTGTGCCCCTTCGCTCTCATGCAGGTCCCCTTCGAAGGAATTGGTATGGACCTCATCGGGCCATTAGAACGATCTGCACGGGGCATCGCTTTGCATTGGTCTTGGTGGATTATGCAACACGATACCCCGAGGCAGCATTTCGGCGAAAAGCGTAGCGGACGCTCTGTTTCAGTTAATCTCCCGGGTGGGAATCCCAAAAGAGATTCTCACCGATCAAGTCACAGCGTTTATGTCACGACTCTCGTCCGCCCTGCTTGTCACAATAAATAAATAAATTATACAATAAAATATGTATTTATTTACTTATTCAGAGAATTTAGGTTGGAGGATCCGGTCAGAGCGAGTCCATGTCTGACTTAAAATCAGGTGTGTAAACTAGTTACTAATGCCAAATATTAGTACAGATTATTTTAAATTATCTGAATATGAATTGATTATATTTAAGCCTTGTGAACCACAGTAGTGACATCTGGCCTTTATTATAAATACATTAACCAAGATTAGTGTTTTGTTTTTCCCTCATATTTAAAAAATTATATATATACAGCTCTGGAAAAAATTAAGAGACCACTGCATATTTTTTGTTATTTTGACCAGTTGTTGCTTTTGGCAAATAAATGCTCTAAATTACAATATTTTTATTTGGAATTTGGGAAAAATGTCAGTAGTTTATAGAATAAAACAAAAATGTTAATTTTACCCAAACACATACCTATAAATAGTAAACCCAGAGAAACTGATAATTTTGCAGTGGTCTCTTAATTTTTTCCAGAGCTGTATATATATATATATATATTTTTTTTTTTTTCTCCTCATATTCTAATGGTTTCATGAAACATGTAGTGTCATTAAAAACAAATATCCTCTCCAGACATCACTTTTGACCTCTGCTGTAAATCCTGTTAAAGGTCAAGCAGTTTCAGCACATTTTATGAATCTGTCTGTGCAGAACAGGCTAAAATAAAATAAATAATAGAATAAAATAAAATAAAATAAAATAAAATAATATAAAATATAATATAAAATAAACTAAAATGAATGAATAAATGCTCTGTCATGCAATAATGCAAATTCATCTTTCCAGTTTCTGCAGCAGTTTATATGATTTTTGAGTTTTTTCCGTTTTTTTTATTTTGTTATTTTATCTTATTTATACAGTTAAATGCATTGGTAACTACATATATATTTTGGTATGAGGTTTACTGTTTTGATAGTTTATGACAAGTTTTGGTTATAAAGAACATTAGCTTATTTGCAGATCAATACACATTAAATGTCTGCGTCCACATTGTCTATTGACTATTGACAACTCATAATGATTCACACTAATGTTAGACTGAGCTCTAACCCCTCGGTGTGTTTTTGCGCTTACTAAGTGTTTTGTCCACCCCGCTGGTTCCTGTCCGGCAGTCCTGCACACCTGATGATCATTTGTTTTTCATCCTCACCTGTATTTCCTCTTCCCACAGATCTCGGTTGATGTTCTCTCATTTCCTGCCAGAGTGTGTCAGGTCTGACTATGTTAGTGTTGTTATACTCCTGCTGTTTAGTCTGGTTATTTAACTCTTTCTAGTCCTTCACCTCCCTATCAGTCCAGTCTGTCTTTCTCTTTGTTCAGGATCTGATGCCACTCCAACCTGCTGTTTGTGTTCAGTTCCATCCGTCTCTTCGCTCACAGAGAAATGAAGCCCAACTGATTATCTGCTGTCGAGTTCTTCTCCATCCTGCTCTGACAGGAACGTTCCAGTGCTGTTATACTGAATATCAGCACTCTTCGACCAATCAGATCAGAAGATCAGAATTAACTGTTGGAAAAATAGAAGTCCTTAGTCAAATGATGCAATTATTTTGTGTTGGAATTAGTGGAATTGTTCAGTTTCTGACTGCGGTTCAGTCGATTCCTCCTCTTGTTATTTCAGTTCAATATCTTGTGGGGGTTTTAGCCAGTTCAACTCGTGAGCTAATTCTTAAATTCTGAATGTTGAATAGTGATTATATGACAAAGAAAGCATTGATTATCAGTTGATGGGGAAACAGTTTGAGCAGTGACTGGCCGCCTCACTTTGCAGCTGTTTTCAAGGTAACGGAGCGAGTGAAGCGTCTTCTGACTCGAGAGGCTGTTCAGCGAATGAAGAGGCTCTCAACTTCTGCATTCTTTCATCAAACACATTCATTTCTTTGTGTCACACTTTACATTAGAGTCCAATTCTCACTATTAACTATACTACGACTTTTGCCTCAATAAACTCCCGATTACAGTGTATTAATAGTTAGTGTTAAGTTTAAGTATTGGCAGGATTAGGGGATGTAGAATATGAATATGCGGAATAAGACATTAATATGTGCTTTATAAGTACTAATAAACACCCAATATACTGGAAATATCCTAAAATGTTAGGATAAACTAAAAAACTGTTACAATATATATGTATATGTGTGAATGTGTGTGCATATATATATATATAATTTCATACATATATGAATGTGTATAATTGTTGTAGAGATGGAGGGAGGATGTCATCAGTAATGGTCAGTATTGTAACCCTCTTGAATTGCAGAAGATGGTCATTATGCAATATTTCTGACAACTGATTTTATCTCTCGTTTTTTTTTCTTTCTCATATTTTAATAGGAAACGCATGTGTGATCCTTGTGTAAGATTGCCGTTGTGTTCGATATGTGCCGAACATGTTGAAACCCAGTTCGTCAATATTCCCTCAGCCACTGAAGGTGACCCTTGGCTTCAGTGTTTAGAGTTTGTGCACGGATGGCTTTGATGGTAAATTTGTTGAGTTGGTTACGTGGAGAGGCTATTATGGATTTACTATCTGGGCCTGAGGTGCCGGCTGCTGATTATGTGATTAAATCAATAATCATTTCTGTTTGGGCTCCTTTGCTCCTCGGCATCAAGCCTCTTTTTCCTGTGAAGCTGAGTGGAACAGAGAGAAGACAAAAGAGCAAACACACACAAAACCATTTACAATTCTATTGGGAATATATACATATCTGTATATATACATATATATATATAAATATATTTGAATATTTCTTTTGAGATCATCTACAAATGAAAGCAAAAGAATAAAAAGCGGTAGGCAATGGAAGTAAATCTTCATTTTTTTAATGATGGCAGATTACATGTTGTGTAATTTGATCTACCTTGGCAGAAAACTAAGACTGAGGTTCATGGCTGCAGTGAAAGGAAGGTGTTCATTAGGAGATTCACAAAAGCAATAATAATTACACACTAGAGAAGTGTTTCCCAACCCACAGCAGCAGTTTTACATTTGAGATGTTTGTCCTACCCATCCGTTTCAGGTCTGGGAGTCTCTATTATTGAGCTAATGAGTGAAATTAAGTGTGTTTGATTCAAAAATGTTCAGTGTCGCTGTGCTTCCAGGAACAGGGTTGGGAAACACCGCATTACACTTTTTGAGTTGTTATGTGTTGACAGAAATGTTCTAGAACAGAAAACACCCTTCAGTAACAGATTAAAGAAAAATATGAACTCAACTGTAAAATTTCAGATTTTTTCAGATTTCTGAAGGAAATTTGAAACTGAGCATGTGGTCAACAGAAAGACTTTTGAGCAGCATTAGTGAACTTGATCTTCAGTCATCAAACATTATTGAATGAAACGTTGAACATGAAGAGGAAGCGACTGTGAATCTGTGAGGAGATGATGGACTCGATCTCCATCTGCGTTTGATCATCGCTCCGAATCCCATCTGGACGATGACTTTGACAAAAACACAATTTTATCAGCTTTTTGTTTAAAAAATAAGAATGCATAAAACTAGTATTATTTCAGTATTATTATTTTTAAAGCAGATGGTATTTTTCTTTCTTTTGATATATTGCATTTTCAGATATTCAAACAACAAAATATTCTGGACGTCATGAACGTTTTGTGAAAATGATCAAAAATTCTGGATCTGAACTTTTCCAAAACACGCAGGAAGGGAAAGAGTTTCTCACTGACATTCTGCATGTTTGAGATGTTCATGAAGCGTCACCCATCGGAGGAGAGATGACTCCTGCAGATCGAGCTTCTAATGAAAACGGACGGGAGCTTCATGCTGATCTGAAGATTTAACTTTCTTCTTTCCATCTTACTACATTATATTATGTATTGTTTCTGTATTTTGTGTTCTCTACAGGCTACGTCTCATGCTGAGAGGAAACTCACTGTACTTGTCCTCATTTAACTTCACTGGATCAGTGTCTCATTATTAAGATATTCACGTAATTATTCACAACTGAGAGAAATAAAATAAAATGGTAAAATATTCCAATGTCATGTTCAAAATGTGACTATTACACACACACAACTGTATATATATATATATATATATATATATATATGTGTGTGTGTGTGTGTGTGTGTGTGTGTATTTTTATTATACTTAGATGTTCTTGCTAAATTGCTTCCAAATGTAAGATTGTTGCGTATCATAACAGTAGAATAAACAGCCCTTATTTCTAAAATACTTGCATTTTTTTTTTTTGATCATTTTTCTGGTTGTTATCCCTTTATTCCCCAAACATATTGTTTCCTTAAACATACACGTATGTACTTTTTAGGTACACTATAATTACCAAACGTTACGCTATAAATGTGTTTTAATTAAGCAGTGATTTCTGGGCTTAATCTAAAGTGTCACTGAATACTTTGTTAGTTTGTGTATTTTCTGCACTAGTAATTGAAAATATGCTATTTTAACCCATTACATTTATCTGAAGTGAATTTTACCACTTCCTAAAAGAATGTTATTATTTTAATGTTTATGCAAACAAAAAGTATTGCTAATGTTGTTTGGTGGTTTTCAATATAAAACCTGTGTGTGCTGGAGGAGAGGACAGTGAGGAAGGCTTGTGAAGGTCCAGTGTGATCCAGTGCAGACACACGTGTGTTCAGACTCTGAAGGCACACATGCTCCGCTGCCGGCGCTCGGTTGTGTCTAGACCACAGGAAATACATCATTATAGCTGTTTACAACTAACAAGAGCTGTGTGCCTGAATCAGCTCTGATGTGCAGATAGTTTCAGGAGTTTACACTGATAAATCAGTCCCACAATTGTACATTTGTAATTGTAATGTAATGTAAATTTAAAAGTTCAGAAATCACCAGGATTTTGAACTGTGGTTCTGCCGGTGTTTTACACGTGTGAGTGTAAGGTTCCTTCAGTAAAATTTATAGCCTGTCTAGAAACATCTGTACGACATGAATTCAGCAGATTGTAGACATGCAGCAGATTCTTTTTAAACAAATTAATAGGCAAATAAAGAGAGAAACCTGAACGAGAGGACTGACATACATCCGACCTTAACGCAGTCACCGGCTGACAGCCATCCATCGCCCGTCTCTCCCGTCTCCCCCGTCTCTCCCGTCTCTCCCGTCTCCCCCGTCTCTCCCGTCTCTCCCGTCTCTCCCGTCTCTCCCGTCTCTCCCGTCTCCCCCGTCTCTCCCGTCTCCCCCGTCTCTCCCGTCTCCCCCGTCTCTCCCGTCTCCCCCGTCTCCCCCGTCTCTCCCGTCTCCCCCGTCTCTCCCGTCTCCCCCGTCTCTCCCGTCTCTCCCGTCTCTCCCGTCTCTCCCGTCTCCCCCGTCTCTCCCGTCTCTCCCGTCTCTCCCGTCTCTCCCGTCTCTCCCGTCTCCCCCGTCTCTCCCGTCTCTCCCGTCTCCCCCATCTCTCCCGTCTCTCCCGTCTCCCCCGTCTCTCCCGTCTCTCCCGTCTCTCCCGTCTCCCCCGTCTCTCCCGTCTCTCCCGTCTCCCCCGTCTCTCCCGTCTCTCCCGTCTCCCCCGTCTCCTCTCTGAGCTGCACACACTTCAGCAGATGTGAGGAAGACCTGTAACATCATCAGGTAAAGCCTTCATAAAACTACTTTAAAGCATTCATTATTCCTTGTAATGCACCTTATAATGTATTGTACAGTCTCATGAATGATTGTTATAATACATTACAATACTTATCTATTTATTGTTACATATTTGAAAGTACAACGAATTAAAACACCAAACATCCCATTTCAGATTCAACAAGGAATCTTCAAATATTATAATGCATTTTAACTTTTTTTTATAAAGGATTCAGATTCCCTAAACCCCTCCTTTCTGAGATCCTGCCTCGCTCTGATTGGTCAGATGGCCCAGTCTGTTGTGATTGGACGACCATTTACAGAACCTGTCGAAAACCGAATGTCATCGGTTTTACCGATAATAGCATCCGAAATCCAGCTCTTCCTCAGCACTGGATACACAGGGATACGAACAGCGATGATGGCTTTGGTTTCGCCGTATCAATCTCACCCTTCGGAGGAGACGCTGTTCACCGGCAACCAATAAAGAGCATATGCAAATTAGCAGCAGGAGTTGAGACTGCGATTACTGACGACTCGTTTCAGGCGGTTCAGAATCACTGCGTTCAAAAACTACATTTATCTGTGAAACTTTACAGACATTTACATTCACAAACAGCTGTATTACACACTGCACGAAAGGCAATCTCTCAAAAAGCATAACAGGGGCAGAATGAACTGAATTCAATCGATTCAGTGTCTACCAAAACATTTACACCCCTCGCCAAATGCATAAATGTTTTACATGGCACATCTCGTTGCGTATTTTCACAAAAGAATTTTCACCATAAAATCTTTATGGACGTCTGAAGAGAATGTTAATTAATTATGCATGAATTCATGTTGAACAGTGTTAATTGAACAAACCTATTTCATTATTATTACTGTATCAAGCAGGTGATGAGAAGTAATGAAAAGCTCTCCTAAGGCAAGAGGAAGTAATGATGTCATGATGATTATATCAGAGGTCATGTGACCTGTGTCAGGCTCATAAAGTGTTTATGTCATTATGAGCTATGTCTCATAGATACAATCACTCATAAACACACTTTACAAGAGAAGCACATGAAACAAGAGAATGTCTTCCCAAATGTAAATCACTGAAAGGCACATGCTCCGCCACATAAACCTGGAGCAACAGGAGATGACCTGAACCAACAGATCCACATCACGCTGGAAAAAGACATCATTTAAAACCATATTGACAGCCCGTAAAAGGGTCTCTGCAATTGACACGTTGCTGGCAGTTTGATTGACAGGTGATCTGACCAATCATAACCCTGAATCCGCCGTTTTGTCCGTCAAAGCGGTCAGGGGAGTTAGTAGATTAACGTTGGTGAACTTGAATCACGTCTTGAAACAACATTCCTTCTGATGTTCATTCATGTTTATTTGATGCTATAAATGAACTAGTATGAAGAGATGATCGCTTCACGAGGAGCTACAGCGATCTGTCACCACACATTAAACACACACTAGACGCTGTTTATTGATTACACTGCTTTAAAACATTACAATATTTTAAATATGAAACGGTTTCATACGTCTGTCGACGTGTTGTCAGTGTCCGCTTTACTCCAGGATGTATTTTTCACTGCGTGAGAACATGATGTGTGCGACCCTTGATTCGTGTCGTTACCTGTTGATCCACGACTGTCTGTTTTGTGAAGGTTCGAGTCGCTCGTTTGTCCGGAGCAGGTAAACTGAGCTCTGCTCTTCAGAAAAATCCTCCACATCCCACAAATTCTTTGGTTTTTCAGCAACTTCTTAATAGTTGTAATTTATCCCATTACTTGTTTTATTCACATTTTGATATATTTTTTATGTATAAAATTGAATAAGGTTTGCACCATTTTTGTTATGAAGGTGGGACTGTTTCACACACAGGAACACAGAGGAAACTAAAACATTAAAAAAATGAAATGACAAAATAATAGTCCTAGAACAAAAAACACAAGACTTTACATTACTCCCCCCTCCCCATAGACACCTCCAGGAGTGTAAACCAAAACTACACCAAATTGGTGGTGAGGGGGTGACAATAACTAACGGGGATGGAAGGAGGGCCAGGATACCCGAGCTAGAAGTCCATGGAGGGGCCGGAAGAGAAAGAGACCACAGAGGAGACGCTGGATGGAGGAGTCAGGGAGTAGAAGATGCAAGGCAGAGGCAGGGAGAAACCAAGAGCAGAGCCGTTAGGACAAAGGCCTGGCAGAACGGATGAAGGGAGGAGCCAGGAGCCGGTGGAGCAGAGGAGACAAAGACCCGCAGGACTGGAGGGCCAAGGCAGAGGCTCAGGCTCATGGGACGAGTTGGAGACGGGCGCTCGGTAGGCCAGGGTGGAGCCGGAGGAATTGAAGACAATGGTAGAGTCGGAAAGAAGGTAAAGGTTGTGCAGTCATGGGCTGAAGGAGATCCGGAGACCCAGAAGACTACACTCACCTGGTGAGACTCCGTTAAGGCTTGGGCTCCAGGAAATGTTCTCTGGCGTTAACTCAGACTCTGGTTTCGGGGCAGGCATGGACTCTGAGTCTGCGGTGGGCTCTGACATCTTTAATAAAAAGGGCAAAGAAGACTATTCAGAATAATTGGGACCGTTTATAGAAAGTGCATTTAGTACAACATTAGGCTTGATGTTGTGTAATTTGCAGAATTGATTGCATTACTAAGACAAAATTAATCAGTATATAGTTTACATTGATGTTCCATTCCATCACGCAGTAGAAGACTGTGACTCTTGAGCCATGATCCATGCTTCCCATCCGTTCCTCATCGGGAAAAGGTAAACTCAGCCTAAAACTCAGCTTACCATGTCCTATCAGGACTGCAGGAAATGCAACAAGCAAACAGGACAGTGAGTGTTGAGACCAAATTGTAATAAAATGCAAATCCTCATTACAAATAATTGCATCATCACACAATCAGTGTGTGCATTTCCAGAGGATATAAAAGTAAAAGTATGGTTTCTTTTAATCTTATGGAACTATTAAGCAAATGTGCATAATGGTCGGCGAGTTGGTAAACGTACAGATTAACCAGTAATGCTGCAAAATGACTGTTTTCTAAAAGCTTAACAAATATAACAGTGGCGTCGGCAGCCAGGATAAAATGGTTGGGCACGTGAGCAGCAGTAAAGCTTTAGCTGTCATCCAGGCGTATCGCTTGTTATTGCTGGGGTGGATGTGATTTCAAAAGCTTTAGCTTTCTGCAGCAAATTAAGCATTGGTTTAGGTCTTCTGTTTCTGATTAACTCAAAATTTTCATTAAAAGCTAATCTTGAAAACAGTGTGGATAATAAATTAGCAACAATGTCTTCCTCACTAATGCTTCTTGTGTTTTCAGTAGTGAACAGTGCCAGCTATTTTATCAGACCCGTTCCTGTGTTCATTGGGAAGGGCAGATTTATCGATACTCGAAACCATGATCAGCAGAGCAGCGATTGGTTAGTGGGAAGACAGCAACTCAATGACATCATATTAAAAAAGAACATTACACACCTGACAAATTTTTGGAGCTTTATAAGGAAACAGTCAAGTGACCAAAACGACATAAAAGTTATAATAGATGTATGAAATTTGTACTACATGATTCTAAATGATTTCCATTATTTCACAATTTCTAGTAGCTATTGACACAGGCTTTACATTTTAATTTCAATGCTGTAATTAGCAATTCATTGAATGTTACCTGTGAAGCAGATTTGTTACATGACAGCATTAATTAGTTCGACAGCACAGCATTACAGTTATCTGCATCTCCTGTGCCACTCCAATAATTATTAGGTAATTATTTCCTCATGAAAAAAAATCTCTCAGTGAGTAAAACGATCTGTGTCTATAATATGATAGACTACACAACATTAAAATATTATTTTCAAATTAGTTGAGGAACACATCGTGTCCTGGCCGATGTGTAAACCTTGAAAGGTTAAAAACCAATAATAAAATCTTTGAGCCAGGAGCCTGGGCAGAACCAGAGGAGAGGAAGGAACTTGTGGACTGAGTGGAACCAGAAGAGACGAAGGAGCTCAAAACTGGACAGAACCAATGGAGGAAGGGCTTGGGAAAAGGTGGGAACTACTGAGTCTAATAGTCCAGGCTGGACTGGAGGAGAGAAATGGACCCCAGGGTTGGGGACATGAGTGGGCAGTCAAGCCTGGACTTCAAACTGAATTAGCATTTCTTCCACAACTGACATGGAGACAGGCTTGGGCTTCTGAACAATCTTGGCTTCAGGTTCTAGCTCCAGGATGGAGCTTTGTACTGGCAGGAGGTCTGTGGCCGGTGTGGGCATGGGCTCAGACTCCTGGTACTCTGGCAGATGAGTGGCGATCTGAGTCCTCCTCCACCTCACCCATGGGGAAAGATGAACCACTCATTAAGAGAACCAGCTGAACAATTTCACTAATTTCCCCCTGGGACCATTAACTGGGAAGGGTTTTTTTTTTTTTTTTTTTTTTAATTATCGTTGAGTCCGGTCCAATTCAATGTAGTGGGCGGTCAGGGTAGTATGTCTGGTAGATGATATCCATAAAGTCTCTGGTGTGTTTCTTGAGGGAGTGAGGAGGAGGAGGCGAACAGCTGCTTGATCCATATTTGTTTGGTTCAGGATTCTTTAACGGATGGTTAGTTTAGAAAGAGAGAGGAACTGGATCTAACTACAGCAATTTTAGTTCATTTAACAAATCCAAAACAAAGAAGGCAATCCAGAATGCAACTGAAAACATGACAACTTACACATATAAAGACGATACCAGACAAATAACTAAACAAATAAGGGGAATTAAATACACAGGATAATGAGGAACTCAACAAGACACAGGTGAATAACATAATCAGTAACTATGGAAACAAAGTAGAGATGGGAACAAAGGAAAACAATAAATACAAACTAAACTAAAATTGTCCATGACATTAGGTTTGCTACTGTACATTTGTATTTAAAAGGCATTAATCCTTGTCTGTTACTTTGACAAATAGGTTTTACATTATCCATCACTGTCTGTTTTTAGTTATTTATAAAATATTCCAACACTGGTTTTAGCATCTCTGCCGTGTGTCTTGGAAATCAAAAATTGCAGTTGAAAACACTTGTTATAAAATTAAAAATTTGATTCCACTTATCAGTTCCTGTGTGCTTATATTCAGATAGCATCAGTATGTGTGTCTATTAGATCTGTGCATTAGCTCTTAAAGTGACAGGAGCCTAATAAACCTGCTGCTGCTGTCAATCAAAACCCCAAAATCACTCACTGCTCTTGACTGAATGACTTCTACATTTATTTATGAAGTGAAGACTACGTAGTGTTGTTTTACATTTGATTATATTTGTTTTAAACTTCTCTTCCTGAAAATTAGACCTGTAAAACTTAAAACACTGTTCATTTTATTTGTATCTTTGTTCAGTTTTATTTATTTGTGCTATTGTCAATTTATTTATTTGTTCATTCTTATTTTATTACTGACTGTGTACTTATCTTTTATAGTGTTTGGAATATATATTTGTTAGTCTAGTTGTTTTTTGCTATGATATTTTGTTAAAACCATTGGCAAAATCTCAAAAGTGTTATAGGCAGCTGAGTTAAAAAAAAACAAAAGATAAATACATTTGATGTCTAAATGTCATAATCGAAATTTCTCAAACTAAAACAAACAGGGACACCAATCAGACCTTACAATTAATAGATTGTAAGTACATTTGTGCATTTTATCCAGAGGAGCACTGAAGGCACACAGATCATAGATTCCCTGTGAACTGAACCCATGCATGAGCTGCAGGAATACTGCGTTTTTTGATGGTTACCAAAATTCATAGAAGCATATTAACATTATAATTTGTCAATCTTCTTATCTTTTTTTTTTTTTTTAAATTAAAATTATTTTAACACACTCATTACTCACAGTTACTAAATTATTAAAAAGAAAATAATTGCATGAATTAAAAACAAACAAGCTTTACATGGATACAGACATGGCCATGTTTAAACTCTTTTTAGACATGTATGATGATGAGCAGGACAACAGCTGTACAGATCGGCACATCCACAGTCAGAATCATTATCTGTTCATGTTTCCACTTGTCTGTTCTGGCTTTCATGAAGATTTTTAGTGGACCTGTATGAGAGGTGGCATCTGAGTGAAGAGAAGAAAAAAACTAATTGTTTAGTTTGATAAACACGTCTGATGACAAAAAAAGTGACTTTTTTTCATTAAAAAAAAAAAAAAAAATTACAGCTCTTAGTGTAATTCCACTCCAGGGATCCCATTCTAAAACAAATTTTAGCCATTATTATTTTTGTCATACTTTGTTTTTATTGTAATCCCTGCTGTGACGAAGAGGACACTATTCTATTCATAAATGTATTACAGACAGGAAATAATCAGATGTTTGGCTGGGGATGCTATTGACATGACAACACTAGTCTGGCACTTTTGCATCTCTCTCTCTCTCTCTCTCTCTCTCTCTCTCTGTCTCTCTCTCTCTCTCTCTCTCTCTCTGAGCTTTGTTCCTGTTTTGAAACATGCTATTACAACATTAGTGACAGATTTATGCTGCCCAAGTAAAACAAAAAAGCAAAAATCTCTAACCACAGTAACATCCTTACCTGCGATATAGTTACTGTAATAACTAAAAGTCTACTTCTGAAAGGTTTGAAAAGTGTTTTAATTAATTTGACATATACAAATTGTAGGTACTTTAACAAAAGCAAACAAAGAAACATGTGAACTAAACATTGGCCATAAAGTGCTGAGTGATATTTGTATCACAAACATACATTGATCACAGTATCACATGCCACAGATTGTGATGGCACATTCAGTCACGGCTGCCTCTGTACTCTGAGAATGTGGTGATGCTGAACGTCTGTACTGACAAAGATGGGCGAAGATACGAGATTTTTTCACCTATAAAGCTGTAAGTAGATGATGTGATGGCATTAATTAGTGGGCAGGATGATATTAATAGGTTAATTGATATTGTTAACAGTTTCAAAATTGTGCAAAAAGGGAGAAATAAATGTCTTTACCAGGTGAAATGGTCTGGTCAAATGGTGGTCTTAAATACTGTGAAATGATAGCTCAAAAAACTGAGAAAACATCAATGAAAATGTAGATGTAGATTAGGAAGGTGGAAATGGTTTTTTACATGAAATGTCCTATAGGGAAGAGCATTGATTATTAATAATCTTGTAGCCTCTTCATTGTGGCGCAGATCATTTGTTTTAGAGCCTCCTGTTGGGATCCTGAATTAAAAAATAGGATGATTCTTTTGTTTTGAGATAAATTACATTGGAAGATAAAGGACAATCCTTGGTATCCAAAGGAAGAAGGTGGACAAGCGGTTGTAGATCTCAAGAGTAGGACAGCAGCTTTTATGCTACAATTTCTTCAAAAACATTTATGCAGATCAAATGTATTGTGGATTGGACGAGCCTGTTGTCTTTTAAGTAGGGCAGGGCTCAGAAACCTTTAGCTTTTTAGCTGACACTAATGGGGAAAAGTGTCAGAATTCTAAAGCCTGATTTGTTCATGTCTGTACAGCAGCACAGTTTCAGCGCAGCAGAATAGGTGCAGTTGACTGCCTATAAATTCACACAGAAACGCCACTATTTCAGATCTTTGTCCTTCAGCTCACAGGCTCAATGCGAGTCCCCTGTTCTCTTCCCCGGCTAAGATCAGAGCCCCTCATCTGACTCGAGTGGAATGATCTCGTTTGGTGGGTCTGATGACGAGTTTGCCTCCGAGTGCGAAGAGTGGCTGAATTCTGGCGATGACTCTGCCCAAAGAGGCGGACAAAACGCAGCCGATACAGAGCTTTAGCGAGTCCTCTCAAAAGCTGTAGAAGAGCTTGGCTTAGACTAGTCAGCCAACTCAACGTGTGGTTCCTGTAGCCAGAGTGCCGCCAGCAGCCCGCCTGGCCCCGTTCTTCCCTGAGGTACCTCAGGACCTCACTAAGACCTGCTGCACACGTCCAGTCTTCTTCTTCGACTGCTCTCTCTAAGGTTGAGCGATGAAAACGGATACATGAAGCTACACCCAGGCTGGATGAGGCTGGATGTCCGAGATCAGTCATCTGTCCAAGCCTTGCAGGACCACATCAGTGCGTGCCTCCAGACAGATGTGGTCCACACTTCAGACTCTGGTGTCCTCAGAGTTCAGTCTCTACTGCAAGAAGGACCAGTGGAGAGTAAACTCAAAATACAGCCAATCAGGCTTTTACAGCCGCTACTTCCTCGTCCCAAAGAAAGATGGCAGCCTCGGGCCCATTCCCGATCTGAAACATCTAAATCTCAATGTGAACTTTGAAACAAATCCTCGAGCAGATTCACCCCGGGGTATTGGTTTATATCAGTGGATCTGAAAGACATTCACTGTCACATCCAGATAGCCGCCCATCACTGACCGTTCTCGAGGATAGCATACAATCTACAGTCCTTCCATTCAGACTCTCTGTAGCTCTGCATACCTGTATGAAGTGTGTAGACACAGTTCTCTCTCCTCCGGTGATGAGGTGATAGGAGACAGTTGGTGGTGATTGAAGAATGCATGCAGGTGGTGGACCAGGAAGGATTCTGGGTAATGTATTCCTGCAGGAGACAGATGGTTTTGAATCAGGAGCTTTCTTTCTATAAGCACCAGCTCGTTTCTGTTATCTCAGGAAGCCAGGGTTACATGAGTAAATATAACATTTACTATTATTATTATTTTACAAAAAAACTATTCACTCACCCCCCCCCCCCCCATAACATTTCAACAACAATAACCTTATTTAGGTCCATAGCCAACTCACAAATATAAAAAAGCAAAAAACAATAGATAATGTATGATTATAGAATTATAGGATTTACACTACGATGTTAAGTTTCCACCTGAGCAGCATAACACCTCTTCCGTGTTTCAGTGTGTGTGTGTGTGTGTGTGTCAGTCCAGTCTCTTTGAAGTTTTTTTATGCTACTCTTAAATTCTTTCTTTTCGCCATCTCTACGCACGAGCTCGGCGGCTGCTTGTATGTGAGCATGAGAGGTTGTCATGGCTGTTCACACAGCCGTAAGACACGGTTCGACCTCTTAATATGGTTGCATTTACACTCACAGAATAATTACAGGAGTGACACCGTGTTCTATCACTAAAATCACAAATGTAAATTTCAAGGACTCACATCTCGTTTTGCAGGGAAGAGGGGAGACGAGGATCTATTTGCAGCAATAATTTATCAGACAAACACATAAAAACAAAGATAATCCAAATGGGGAATGCAGAAGACAATAATCCAAACATGAAAAGATAAATTCAAACAGGAAGAAGACAATCCAACACGGAGCAGGAAACGCCACACCCTTATAAAAGGATGTAAAAAAAAAAATACAAAGACCTATAAACAAAGACTGAAATACAGGGGTATATACACAGGGTAAGAAAAGGCTAACATGGAACAGGTGTAGGTAATGAGTTACTATGGAGACTAACAAGGTAAACTAAAGAAACAAAGGCAAACAGGAACTAGACCAAAGGAAAAGAAAACCAGCTTGTGACTTCATCATTCATTCATACAGTTATTCTGTAAGACAGAAAATCTGGAGAATCAGATCTATTAGTAAATGCGCTTGTCGTTTCCAAACAGTGTGAACGCAGCGATCAAAAGTGTTTTGTATTCGTATCTAGTTGAAACAATTATTTATTATATTTTATGTATAATCCCATGGACATGTCATGACTTTCTCTCTCCCAACAACGACCAAATCAGGCTTACATCAGTTTGTCATTTCTTCATTCAACCCGGAAGAATTTGATTGCAACTGCACCAACATCGAACTACTGAATCATCAATACTTTTTTGCTGAGACTGCATATCTGGATGCTCCTCCAATGGCTAAGGCACTGAACGTAAACGTTCCCTTTCCAAGTTGCCCGTGTAGGAGTGATTGTGTATATTTAGACCAGTTATGAGTTCATGATGTACTTAAATAAAATTGTGCAAATTCACATGAGTTTAGATTTTGCTTGTAAATCACTATGCCATCACAGCGACAAAGAATATCCTTTCTGAGTCGAGTTGATAGATGAGCCATGCTGAGTGTTCTCTGGACGAACAGATTAATTGACTGTAATATTAATTTAACTGAATAGGAAAAAACATTGGTTAATATTAACCCCCAAATGAGCGAAGAATCCTGTTTTACTGCTGTGGTAGTGAATAAACATCAGGGTAGAAAAGAGAATGCTCCTCCAGACTCACTGAAGAATAACCAAAAAGATGAAGTCTGATCCCACAAAACAGCATTAGCAAGAGAGAATCAAGCTTTAATTGCAAACAAGCATGTTAGCCCACTGCTATATATAGGATTTGCTTGCTATAGCCTTCTTTAATGAATTACATGATGAGCTTGCCAAATGTGAGGCAGATTTGAATAAAACTTTAGTCTTTAGTCAGTGCTTGTGACGGTGATGATTGACTAAATCATCAAGTCACACTTTAGAACATTTAAAATGAGGATAGAACTTTAACTTGCTTTATTCTAGTGTACAATTTTAGGGTGGCCAATGACATTTAGGTGGCCTTGTGACACCTATCTGGACAATCCACAGTCTGTGGTGGACGGAGCTGCCAACCTTCACCTGATCTGCTGAGACAATCACAACTTTTATCAAACAGCCACAGACATCGACAGTAATCCACAGGCACTTCCTGTGACAACATAAAAAATCTCTCTCTTTTTCTACTTCTGCTTTTCACTTCTGCTCCAGCTTTTGTTCTACTGAACTACTGTTCATTCTCCTTGTTTTGAAGTCGCTTTGGATGAAAGAGTGCGCTAGTGAATAAATATAGATGTACAACTGCTTCTCAAGAAGACCAATATGTCTGGAATATTTTATCATCATGTTAATGATATTTTTCAAAAGTAAAAGTGCACCTAAAAGAAAGTACCCTGATAGTGACGTATTCATTAATTAATATTAATTATTAATCAGCATTATTTGATTAGTCATATAATTGGTGTGTAATTGTGGTTGAAATGGTGAAGAGAAAGGCTTAATTTCAGTCGCTGTGGTTCAGTGTAACTCTCCTTCAGGTCACATTTTTAAGCTCCATTTCACAGACGTACATTTGGAATAAAGCCGTTGTTTGGAGGTGAGGATGTTCTGAATGGGTTAATCTTCACGAGAGTGTATCTGTGAAGAAGATCACATGGTACAGGCAGTGAATGTGAGTGTCTGACCAACAGAAACTCGTGCACCGTCCACTTCAACACTTCTCCAACATAATGTCCAATCTATACTATATGGAAGCTTAAAGGGATCCGTCAGGAGCTTCATCCATAGAACCTTTTAGGGGTTCCATCATGGGATCCTTTTATGGATGTAGTTTTAATTCTTTTTTTGATTTATTTTGATTACATTTTATGAATTAATAAATTAATTAAATCTCATAAACACACTGTAAAAATGATTGTGATTTTAATGGTAAACAGTTCATTGGTTTACAGAAAGTTTCCATAATCTATACGGTGAATAACTGAAATAGATATAACTATTCATTTAATGTAATTTCTCAGTAAAATACCATTAAATGTACAGTTTTTGTTAGTGAAAAATAACATGTCATTGTATAATTTACAGTGAAAAAACGTGAATTGACATTCACACAATTCCCTGCGTGACACTTCACAGAAGATGTATTTTGGTTAAAAAAATTAGTTTTTCTTGTCAGTTAAGTTATTAGGGTTTTATGTAACATCTAATGTTGTTAAATTAATGCTTATTGGATTTTTAAAATGTCATGTATTTTCATGATGGTGTTGAATGTGAACCTTCACAGCTTTCAGAAAAGATGTTTGAGAAGACAATATAAACCTTTAAATTATACTGTTTTGAACTGTAAAATAGACAATAAACTAAAGTGCTGTTCTCTAAAACGTTGCTACCGTATTTTTCACGGTAAAGTTCTGGTAAGCATAGCTGGCGTTTTTTACAGTAAATTTTACGGGGATTTTTTTTTACAGTGTATACTTTATGAGTAGAAAAAAATGAAGAAAAAAACATTAAAAGTTTGTTAGGGTTCTGTTTGTTTTGGACTGTTTGGACTCCTTTGTTCAGTTTTTCCCGCCACTCTTTAGTTGTCATAGTTACAGATGTGATTTGAGTCTCAGTTCAGGTGTGTCTCATTAATTTACCGTGTTATCTCCTCCGTTCGCCCCGGTGTTTAAACCCTCAGTCCCTGTCGGTTCTCGTTCGTGTTTATGTGCCGTCTTCCTGAGATTATTATTAAAGTCTACCTGCAAGTATTCTTCCTCGTCATTCCTTACCGCGCAACATAACAACATGGAAATATTAAGTAATAATTTAAGACACTTCTAATATAAAACTTTTTGGCAAAAAGAGTTCTTTCAAATGGAGTCAGGAGCCACACTGAAACTTTTAAGAGTATTCTGCTGGTTATTTTTTAATGTAGTCTACTGTTTTTTTGGGGGGGGGGGGTTTATGTACATTTGAGTGCCAGTCAGATTAAAATATTAAATGAACCTCTTTGCATCATTGTTGTCTCTCCGCATTATACCTCATGAAACAACAAATGCTCCGTTTTCCTCTGGTTGCCTGTAAATGAAATTCTCATTTCTGGCATCCCAATATCAGAAAATATCAGCTGCTTTTCCTGAGAGTTTTAATTTTCAGAGACATTTGCACATTCACTCAAATTGCCCTGTGGGAGCTTCTGCTCGCGTCTAGCTCTAATGATTAGAAATGTTGCTCTATATGAGCCGCGGCGCATTTTCCAAGCGTCCTGTAGACGCGGCGTGGAGAGCGATTCAGGAACGAAAACATTAGCTGATTTGATTCGATTGGCATCCTCTTTTGAAGAGAAAGAGTGAAGCAAAAACTATTGTCAATCTGAGTTCCCTAAGAGACAACGAGAGGTAAAGTGAAGAAAATGAAATAAAAGCAGAGAGCATTTTTGAGCACTAAAGCAGCAGCGATTAAAGGTAAATGCTCACACTGAGATAGTGGCTCTAAATGAATTAGCCAGAGATAACATGTTGTGCTGCGTTTGTGGGGGTAGTCAATTTTAATTAGTGTTTTGGAGACATCTTTTATCAGACTGTTGGTAACCTTTCTCTCCTCCCTCCAGTGCTCGTCTCCCTCCCCCCCTCCCTGCTATCACAAGCTTCTAATCAAAAAGATTAAAAAACAGAAGACAATCAAATATTCTTTTAAACCTTCGGTTCTCAAGCGCAACTGTAAAGCTTGTTAAATATTTAGGTTCTGAAATTCCCAGCAGAACAGTAGATGAGTCTCATCGGCAAGATTCGCATTTGTTGTGTGTTTTCATTCTTATTACAGTGAATTTGTCATTTACACTTTTTTCATAAAACGTGCAAAAAGTGCAGTTCACATTATAGTAAAGCTATATTTGTTGTAAATG
>JBBHEA010000031.1:15000-224966 GCA_038088235.1 Zacco platypus | reverse complement strand
TCCCCAATTAAGATGATTCCAATTGGGTGTAAGTCTCCACTGTTGAAACATGTTGTGTCATTTAGGCGTTATGTCTATATGATTCTACAAGATAGCGTTGATGATTTGGATCTGTCTTTAAACTTTCGTCATAACGAATTTAATTATGTCATTTTTGTTACAACAAATGGTATGAAATGCTTTGGTTGTGGCGAGACAGGGCATCTTGTCCGCGCTTGTCCGACCAAATTGAATAATCATGCCGATAGTCATCCACCGGCTAACGGTGAGACGAATGACGATGCACGCGTTCTAGATATGGAAAATGATACTGATGCATTGCCTGCTGTTGTTGAGGTGCCTGGTACAAGTTCAGTTCAAAAATTGGTATCAGTAGCAAATACTGAAAGAATAATAGGAGTTTTGCCAACAGTTAAGTCTACCAAAGAGCAGAGTGTTGCTGCCGCTCTGGCGGAGAAAGTTCAATCATCCGCAGCGAGCGTTCAGGCAGCGGGTCAGGAGTTGGAGTCGCGAGACGGTGACGGGCCTGCTGCAGCTATGGAGAAACCTTCTTCAGACAATATAGAGCAGAATCAGTGTTCCGTGATGGATTTAGATGATTGTGCTTTTAAAACGCCTCAAAAGAGAAGGTTAAAACAGCAACATATTAACAAACAAACAAAAAGAATGGATAATTGTGACTTGAGTCAGACTGATACAGAGAGTGAAGGTGATTTCTCTGAATGTAGTATTTCATGTAGTTTACCTCAGAGTGGATTTTCCAACCGGCTTTATACTGTGGAGGATATAAAGTCTTTTCTTAAAGTAACAAAAAATGCAAGAAAAGTGCGAGTTGAAGAATATTTTCCTGATGTGGCACAATTTATTGAAAAAGCAAAGGCTTTTAAGAGTGATGGAGGTTTTACTAACCAGGAAGTCTATCGATTAAAGAAAATTCTTGTGAAACTTAATGCCCAAACAGGACTCAGTGGTAACAATGATGATGTCTAATTATCATCTTGAGTATTTTTTCCTCCGGCTGTACTTGTTATGTTTTTTTTCTCTTTTTTTTTCCTTTATGGGAGAATTCTCTGTTACTTCTCTAAATGTGAATGGAGCCAGAGATATTAAGAAAAGATTTCAATTATTTGAGTTATTTAATCAGAAGAAAATAGATGTTCTTTTTGCTCAAGAAACACATAGTGATATTTTAAATACTTCTGATTGGGCAAGAGAATTTGATGGCTTATCTATTTTAAGTCATTTGACCACAACTAGTGGTGGAGTTGCTATTTTATTTTCTAAGAATTTCTTTCCCTCTTCTTATCAAGTGGAGGAAATTATAAAAGGAAGACTTTTAAAAGTTATAGCTCAGTTTGAAAATCACACCTTTATTTTCATTTGTGTGTATGTTCCAAATAATGCTTTAGAGCGAATGATCTTTCTAGATACTCTGAGTAATGTTTTAGGTAAGTGTAATTCAGAAGATGTATTATTAGTAGGTGGGGATTTTAATTGCACTGAGCAGATCCTCGATAGAAATCACATTGAGCCACACATGCCTTCACGAAAACGCCTCGTTCAGTTATTGAAGTCGCATGAGATTGTTGATATTTGGAGGAATTTTAATGGAATTCAGAGGCAATATACATGGGCTCATGCTTATGACAACTCAATTTCATTAGCAAGGTTGGATAGATTCTATGGTTTCAAACACCAGCTTAGTTTTTTTAGAAGCTGTTCAATTGTTCCAGTAAGTTTTTCTGATCACAGCTTGATAAGGTGTGTTGTGTCTTTGAGCTCCATTAAGCCAAAAAGTGCCTACTGGCATTTTAATAACACCTTATTATGTGATAAGCATTTTAAAGATATTTTTAAAGAATTTTGGAACAATTTTAGAACTTTGAAGTCTTCATTCCAGTCTTTACGGCAGTGGTGGGACTTTGCAAAAGTACAAATTAAGCAGTTGTGTCAACAATATACTCACAACGTCACAAGAGACATAACCCACTCTCTGAATGTAATAGAGAAAGATCTAGTAGATCTTCAGGGGCTCACTGATAGTACAGGAAATTTGACCCATTATGAGACATTTAATAAAAAGAAAAATTTATTAGCTGAGCTGCTGGACACGGTTGCACAAGGAGCTCTGGTCAGGTCTCGCTTTCAGAGCGTAGAGCTAATGGATGCACCCTCAAAATTTTTCTTCAAATTAGAAAAGAAAAATGGGCAAAGAAGGTTTATTCATGCCTTACGCTCAGATGCTGGAATATTATTGTCAGATCCTTCTGACATTCGAAAAAGAGCAGTTTGTTTTTATAAAGAGCTGTACAAAAGTGAACTCACACATGAGCAAACGGCTGTGAATTTCTTTCTTGAAAATCTACCTCAGTTGTCCGAAGAGGCTAATGCTGAACTCAGTAAAGCCTTAACTTTGGATGAGTTGGAAAAAGCTCTCCAAGGTATGGAGTGTGGCAAAGCGCCTGGAGTCGATGGGTTATCAGCCGACTTCTATAAGTCCTTTTGGCCAGAAGTGGGTCCAGATCTGTTGGAGGTACTGGGGGAAAGCCTAGCCAGTGGGCAATTACCCATAAGCTGCCGAAGAGCAGTCCTCACTTTGTTGCCAAAAAAGGGAGACTTGAACGACATAAAAAACTGGAGACCAGTGAGTTTGCTGTGCAGCGATTATAAACTGCTCTCCAAAGCTCTAGCAAATAGATTGGGAGAGGTATTGGAGCAAGTGATCCATCCTGACCAGACTTATTGTGTACCGGGTAGACGCATTTTTGATAATATATCTTTTATTAGAGATGTTTTGGACCTTGGGAAGAGTCTCAATATAGATTTTGGCCTGGTGTCATTAGATCAGGAAAAAGCTTTTGATCGAGTGGAGCACAATTATTTATGGGATGTCTTGGCAGCTTTTGGTTTTAGCCCTGATTTTATCTCTATGATAAAGGTTTTGTACAGTGATGTTGAGAGTATATTGAGAGTTAATGGTGACTTATGCGCTCCTTTTAAGGTTTCTAGAGGGGTTAGACAGGGTTGTGCCTTGTCTGGTATGCTCTATGCTTTATCAATAGAACCTCTTTTAAATAAATTAAGAACTGATTTGTATGGTTTGAATATTGTGAATTGTCCAAAAGCTTTTAAATTATCGGCGTATGCTGATGATGTGGTTATTTTAATTAGCTGCCAGAGAGATGTAAACTTGCTACTTGAATTATTAAAAGATTTCAATGTTTTTTCCTCCACAAGGGTAAATTGGTCTAAATGCGGCACCATATTGGTCGGAAATTGGTTAAATGGAGAGCCAAGTCTCCCAAATGGTCTAACCTGGTCGAGGGAGGGTTTTAAATACCTTGGAGTGTTTTTAGGAAGTGAAATGGTTGTGAAGAAAAACTTTGAAGGGGTGGTCGAAAAAATAAAAGGTCGTTTTGACAAATGGAAATATTTGCTTCCAAAAATGTCATATAGGGGGCGTATATTGATAATTAACAACCTGGTAGCATCTTCTCTCTGGCATCGGTTAATTTGTGTGGATCCTCCACCAGATTTTTTATTAAAGGTTCAGTCAATGTTAATTGATTTCTTTTGGGACAAGCTGCACTGGGTTCCAAAAGCGGTTTTGTATTTGCCAAAGGAAGAGGGAGGACATGGACTAATTCATCTACAGAGCAGAACAGCAGCTTTTCGGCTTCAATTTGTACAGAGACTCTTGACTGGATCAGCGGACTCAAATTGGAAGTCTATAGCCTTTGCTATTCTACGGATTTTTGAGGGCTTAGGCCTGGACAAAACTTTGTTTTGGTTAGATCCCAAAAAGATGGACGTTTCCAAGTTACCTGTTTTTTATCGGAACCTTTTTAAAGTTTGGTCTCTCTTCACAATAAAAAGATCCAGTACAAGCTCATTGCACTGGTTATTGCAAGAACCTTTAATTCATGGTTCACGCATGGACATTTCTCATGAAGGACCGCTCCCTGCACTTGAAGGAATTCTTCTTTCTTCCAGAGTATCGACACTTGGGCATCTATCGAGGATAGCAGGATTAGGTTTCAACAATGTTGAATCAGTGGCTGGACATTTGGGTCTTCACTCGAAACGCATAATAGCTAAACTTCTTGAAAAGTGGAGGCTTGCTCTCACAGTTGCAGAAGTCAGACTGCTGGAGGACTACTCAAAGGGATTAATTTCTCCAGACTGTAAAGATCCTTTTCCTAATCTTTTGTTAAGTCCTAAATTAGAAGATTGTAGAGGGGTTTTTTTATTATCTGAAAATTTGATTTTAACTGGTTCTGAGCCGGCTTCTGGAAAAGCCTTGTATAAAAGCTGTGTCAAATCTCTGAATAAAAAGTTTTTAGATAACAGAGTAGATACACCCTGGCGTACTATCCTCCAGTTAGAAGAAAGTTCAAAACCAGAATGGAGAGCTCTTTATAAGTCACCATTAGCTAAGAAAATAGGGGACTTACAGTGGAGAATTTTGCATGGTGCAATTGCTGTCAATTCTTTTATTTCTGTTTTAAATCCTGATGTTGGTCATGGTTGCCGTTTTTGTTTACAAAGAGAGACTGTGTTTCACATGTTCATGCAATGTTTTAGACTTAAACCATTGTTCATTGTGTTGCAGAATTTTTTTGTTTGTTTTGGTGAAACCTTTTCTATTAGATTTTTTATTTGTGGTTTTAAGTATGTGCAGAGACACCGTTTTAAGTGTCAGCTTGTTAATTTTTTATTAGGCCAAGCTAAAATGGCAATTTACAATACTAGAAAGATCAAGATTGAACATAACTTGAATTGCGATTTAAGAGCTGTGTTTTTCAATTCTGTAAAGTCCAGAATTCTAGTTGATTTTCATTATTTTAAAGCAATGAATGATCTTGTTTCTTTTCATTTCATTTGGTGTTTCAAAGAAGCTTTGTGTGAGGTCATTGAAGATAATCTATACTTTGCACCTCTCTTAAGTTAATTTTGTTTTTTTGTTTATTAGTGTGTTAAATGGCTGGATAATGTTTTAGATTTTGTAATAAAGGACATTTAAAATTCAAATTCTCTGTCTCTCTCTCTCTCTGTCTCTTTCTCTCTGTCTCTCTCTCTCTCTCTGTCTCTCTCTCTCTCTGTCTCTCTCTCTCTCTGTCTCTCTCTGTCTTTCTCTCTCTCTGTCTCTCTCTCTCTCTTTGTTAAGAAAACTGGTAATTTTCCACACATGGACAGATAGTCAGAAGCACATCTCCTCCATCATGACGCTGACGATCAGACCCTGAACTCAGGCACAGGATGTCCTGTTAAGTCAGGACAAGGCGTCTGCAGGTCTCAGAGTGTCAGTTGTCCACCAGTACCCATAATGCACCTGTACAGAACACTGAGCGCACATACAAAGACACACATGATTCACAGTTTCTTCAAGGCTGAAGTTGATCTGAGCTCTGAACAGGAAACTTTACCAAAACACTCTGATAAGTTGTACTTTTCTCTCAGTCAGAGGTACAGACAATATACATCAGTATTTTGAAAATGAAAATAAATGCTTTAATATACGTTGAAGTAAGTCATTATATTATATTATATTATATTATATATATAGAGAGAGAGATAGAAGCGGCAGTGGATTCCAGAATCCACCCCTTCAATACAATCCAGTATCTAATGAAACAGTAGATCAGAGCCAATATTCATTTCCATTTGGAAAAGTACAGTTTTTCCCAGCAAAGTATGGCATCAGTATATGGACAGCATGCAGTACACCTGGAAGCCTGTAGATGCTCCGGGACTAACGAGGGTAACGGAACACAGACTTAGAATATCAGGTTAGTATTTGATGTTTATTAAACACAACTGGATCGTCAAACAATGGAGAGTTGCAATGAGATAGATGATTAAGAAGAAGTTGTAAATAAGAATACTGACAGTGTGTTTGTATTGCAGATGCTGGAGCGAGACAATGACGAGTACAGAGCACACACTTCGAACCCGGGAGAGCCAGGCAGGTGAGTATCAGAGGGTAATGGCAGACGCATGGAAACAGAGACAACAAGGAAGCAGGATCATCCGAGGTGAGTAACGCAGGTAAGGAAGTCCGTTGGCAAAGTGCTGAGGTGAAGTGTGTGCTTATGAATGGTGTTGGTAATGATGTGATTGGAGTCAGGTGGCGGTGATCAGTACTCGGGTGATGGAGTGCGTCGTGATTGGATGGGGACAGAGCCTGACCGATCTCTAACATAGGGACTGTGGCTGCGTCTGAAATCGCATATATATATCCAATTTTATCTAGTTTTCTTTGCCAATCAGAATCTTTTTAACCTGAATAATGATGTAGTTTGTGGACTCTGTTAGAGTATAATTGTTGTGAGACTTGAAGCTGCTTCTGCTGATGAAACTGCAAACTATTCTTCAGTAAAAATTTTCTTCAATTTATTTCTTTTAAACTCTGACTCTGGGACTTCATTTATCATATCTGGTCTTTTGGGTCTTTAACTGTAAAAATCCCCTACAGTTGGTTTCGATCTTGTCTCTCTACCGGTCCTAGCGGGCATAGGTAAGCACTTTTGTCTTAAAATTGTCTTCTACTCCACTGGATCCCATTCCTCCTCGAATTTTAAAAGATCAGTTTGATTGTTGTTGTTGTCTGTTGCGAATAGCTCTTTAATCAGCGGTGTTGTTCCAGCCTGTCTTAAACGAGCAGTGGGGTCTCCTTTAATTAAAAAGCCAGGCCTTGATTTTACAAAGTTGAATAATTATCGTCCAATCTCCAAATTACCATTTTTATACAAAATTTTAGAGAAGGTTGCTCTTTCTCAAATAACTCCTTTTTTTTTATCTGAGAACAATATTCTGGATAAATTCCAATCTGGCTTTAGAGCTGGTCACAGTACAGAGACGGCTGGATCTGGATCTCAGTGCCATAGTGGATCTGGATCTCAGTGCCATAGTGGATCTGGATCTCAGTGGATCTGGATCTCAGTGCCGTAGTGGATCTGGGTCTCAGTGCCGTAGTGGATCTGGGTCTCAGTGGATCTGGATCTCAGTGCCGTAGTGGATCTGGATCTCAGTGCCATAGTGGATCTGGGTCTCAGTGCCGTAGTGGATCTGGGTCTCAGTGGATCTGGATCTCAGTGCCGTAGTGGATCTGGGTCTCAGTGGATCTGGATCTCAGTGCCGTAGTGGATCTGGGTCTCAGTGCCGTAGTGGATCTGGGTCTCAGTGGATCTGGATCTCAGTGCCGTAGTGGATCTGGATCTCAGTGCCGTAGTGGATCTGGGTCTCAGTGGATCTGGATCTCAGTGCCGTAGTGGATCTGGGTCTCAGTGGATCTGGATCTCAGTGCCGTAGTGGATCTGGATCTCAGTGCCGTAGTGGATCTGGGTCTCAGTGGATCTGGATCTCAGTGCCGTAGTGGATCTGGGTCTCAGTGGATCTGGATCTCAGTGCCGTAGTGGATCTGGGTCTCAGTGGATCTGGATCTCAGTGCCGTAGTGGATCTGGGTCTCAGTGGATCTGGATCTCAGTGCCGTAGTGGATCTGGGTCTCAGTGGATCTGGATCTCAGTGCCGTAGTGGATCTGGATCTCAGTGCCGTAGTGTATCTGGATCTCAGTGCCGTAGTGGATCTGGGTCTCAGTGGATCTGGATCTCAGTGCCGTAGTGGATATGGGTCTCAGTGGATCTGGATCTCAGTGCCGTAGTGGATCTGGGTCTCAGTGGATCTGGATCTCAGTGCCGTAGTGGATCTGGATCTCAGTGCCGTAGTGGATCTGGATCTCAGTGCCGTAGTGGATCTGGGTCTCAGTGGATCTGGATCTCAGTGCCGTAGTGGATCTGGATCTCAGTGCCGTAGTGGATCTGGATCTCAGTGCCGTAGTGGATCTGGGTCTCAGTGGATCTGGATCTCAGTGCCGTAGTGGATCTGGATCTCAGTGCCGTAGTGGATCTGGATCTCAGTGCCGTAGTGGATCTGGGTCTCAGTGGATCTGGATCTCAGTGCCGTATTCGATACTATTGATCACTCAATTCTCTTAGAACGTCTGGAGTGGAAGGTAGGCATTATTGGGACAGCTTTAAAATGGTTTTACTTACAGGATAGAATTTCTCTGTTAATTTGGCAAACACTTCGTCCTCTGTGGTCCCTTTGAAATATGGTCTTCCTCAAGGATCCGTTTTGGCCCCTACTCTTTTCTTTCTATATGTGCTAGGATCCATCTGTTGACACTATGATATATCATACCATATGTATGCAGACGACACACAGTTATATTTACCACTCAAAGCTGGAAATGAGCAGTCGTTGATGTCCCTTTTGGTCTGTCTAAATGTGGTCAAAATCTGGCTGTATAATAATTTTCTTCAGTTTAATGAAAGCAAATCAGAGATAATAATATTTGGTCCACCGAAAGTTAAAGAGAATATAGCCAGTACCGTTGCCCCACTTGAAATTACGGTAAAAGACAGCGTGAGGAATCTGGATGTCATATTCGACTCATCTCTTGAGAAACAGATTAAGTCTGTTGTAAAAACTAGTTCCCATTCAGTCAGTCACATTCAACAGTTACATTGAACTGACATAATTGGGTCTTGCTTGGGAGACCAATCACCTCCAAGTGGTACAAAACGAGCCAATGAGAATTGGCCAGTGAGATTTACAGGCCGCGCCACACCCACCCGGCACATCCAGGTATAAATAGGGCCGGCATAATCAATTTCATTCATACTTTTGCTTCGGAGCCGAACGGTCACACTGATCGTTCTTCCAGTGCACCTTCAAAACAGATAGAACAAATTTCTGAAAAAAGAGCAAACAGCAGTTTTAATTGCTATAAGGAGTTTCTCCTGAAATTTCATTTTCATTTAGCAGACGCTTTTATCCAAAGCGACTTACAAGGGGAGCAATTAGGGGTTAGGTGCCTTGCTCAAGGGCACTTAAGTCATGGTATCGAAGGTGGAGAGAGTGCTGTTTATTCACAATCCCCACTTTCAATTCCTGCCGGCGTGGGAATCGAACTGGCAACCTTCAGATTACAAGCCCAACTCCCTCACCACTAGGCCACGACTACCCTACAAATCAGAAATCAGCAATTTTAGTTGCTCTGGCTCAAGCTCGTGGGACTCTCGGCTGGTGTTCTACGGTGCAGTTCAGCGGTGTGTGTGCTGAAGCAGGACAGTGCGGCATTTCATCCCTAGGCGTTTCCAGCTGTCAGAGCAGTTCCTAAAAGAGCAGCACGGGCGTTCAGCTTCTTTTTCAAAGATGCAGTCATTTCCTGACCTCATCTGACGGCCACGATCGCTGTCTCACATGCCTGGCCAAACAGCATGCTGAGTCAGCGCTCGTGGATGGTACATGCTCTCACTGTGAGAGCATGTCCATGTTGGCTTTGCAATTGCGACTTGCCGTGATGTCACTTCTTTAAAACGGAAGCGTGAGTCCCCTCTGATGCTACCCAGCCCCCCGTGGCTTTCCCTGGTTAGTGATCTCCCAGATTACTAACCAGGGAGTTAAATCAACTCTGCTCAGATAACATTTGGTCCCTCTCTAAATAGTGTTAAAGTCACACTGAACTAGTGTTGAAGTAACACTCTTCAGAGATTGAATGTCTTTTATCTTCAGTTGATTTCATCTAAGGCTGTGGCTGAAGTCAGTTGTAGTTCTTGTGATTCTCTATTCTTTAGTGATTCTGCTTGTTAACAGCAGGTGTTCATCATTAATATTCAATCATCGCTTAATTAATTGCTTAATTATCTCATTAACTTTAACTCTGCTTCAGTGTTACTTTAACACTATTTAGAGAAGGACCAAATGTTCTCTGAGCAGAGTTGATTTAACTCTGGGGTTTTTACTGTGTGAGGGTGACAGTGGGAGCCTCTTTGTTGGGTCCGATCCCACAAACCTCCCACTCCCTGAGCATGCCATCCCAGACAGCACGTTCGGTCTTACCAACGTTGGCAATTGGAGGGCACCAGCGGCAAAGTATCGGAGGGGTTTTTTTCTCCTGCACACCAAAAAACTTAGGAGGGTAAACCATCGGCGGGATGAGTCTACAGCCACTCCAATTCATGCACACTCCGGAGATCGGCGGAGGAATAGTGAGGACCCATTTTGCCGATCCCGCCTTTTTTTTTTTTCCCACAAATGCTGCTGCCTAGATCTACGCAACCGTTGGTCGGTCCACATAAGCTTTTGTAAAATCCGTATGCCACAATTTATATGATGATAATACAACAAACATGAGACGTCCAAAACAGGTTAAAAAAAAAAAAAAACGTATGCAATTAAAACGACAAAATGAGTTCTGATTCAAAAAACATATCACATATTTTTTTGTGAGAAATTTTGTTTAGATTTAACGTAATTTTTTAAAAAGATTTTAAAGCGGGCCAAAATCTATACTGTATATCTCATTTGAGTCGAATTTTTCAAGTGTGATTTACAAAAGGAAATATTGCCTTTTTTTAACCAAGGGGGCGTTTAGGTGGCGCGCGCGTGGATCGTGATCAAGTCTACAAAGAATCATCGCCTCGGTTGACTCTCTTGTGTGAAGGTATGTTTATCCATTTCAAACACAGTTTTCAGGCCTGTATGTGTTTATTTTGTTTTGTGTACTTATTTTTTAATTGAAAAATATTATTTTGTTAAAAAAAACGTTGAGTTTTCTGATAACTTTTGATGCATCGGTCTAATTTAATCATGTTGGAGTAATTGAGTCACAATTACTTTTAGTTTTAGCATAATTAGCTTGCCACTTCGCTGGCCATAGCAGGGAGAGTCATAGCAGAGGTGATGGCTGGTTTTCTTTTGAATCTGAGGGACCAGTGGTTACATATTAGATCACAACCTGGTCTTATACATATTGAGATTGGAGGGTCCTCAAATTGTCTATAAACTAATGCTCTCTAATATGATTATCTGTTCCACAGGCAATGTTTGGCCCCACTCATATTACAGATCCTGTCCAGTTTTCAGCTCCAACACAGGTACACAGTGACCATCATCACCCTAACATTTAATCTATAATTTGGTTCTTAGCTGAAGTTCACTTTGGTCTCAGTCATGTGAAGTTTGTCATCAGGAACACAATATATGAGCAGATGGATCTACAGTTGTGTTCAAAATTATTCAACCCCCACTGAAATTGATTGTTTTGGCCGGTTTGACATTAATTTTGATCATTCAGTCATCCTGCTTACAATTAAATCAAAGAGGCACGTGTAGGTCAGACAAATATAACATAACATTTATAATGAAATAACCACAAATGTCTTTTCTCTGCTCACATCATTATCAGTTTTATTCAACCCCCAAGTGACATTCAATCTTAATACTTAGTACAACATCCTTTTACAGTTATAACAGCTTTTAAACGTGAAGCATAGCTTGACACAAGTGTCTTGCAGCGAGCTACGGGTATCTTCGCCCATTCATCATGGGCAAAAGCCTCCAGTTCAGTCACATTCTTAGGCTTGCGCACTGCAACTGCTTTCTTTAAGTCCCACCAGAGGTTCTCAATCGGATTTAAGTCTGGTGACTGCGATGGCCATTTCAAAATGTTCCAGCCTTTAATCTGCAACCATGCTCTAGTGGACTTGGAGGTATGCTTGGGATCATTGTCCTGTTGAAAGGTCCAACGTCTCCCAAGCCTCAGGTTTGTGACGGACTGCATCACATTGTCCTCCAATATCTCCTGGTACTGAAGAGAATTCATGGTACCTTGCACACGCTGAAGCTTCCCAGTACCTGCAGAAGCAAAACAGCCCCAAAGCATGATTGACCCCCCGCCATGCTTCACAGTAGGCAAGGTGTTCTTTTCTTCATAGGCCTTGTTCTTCCTCCTCCAAACATAGCGTTGATCCATGGGCCCAAACAGTTCTAATTTTGTTTCATCAGTCCACAGAACACTATCCCAAAACTTCTGTGGTTTGTCCACATGACTTTTGGCATACTGCAGTCGACTCCTCTTATTCTTTGGAGACAGCAAGGGGGTGCGCCTGGGAGTTCTGGCATGGAGGCCTTCATTACGCAGGGTGCGCCGTATTGTCTGAGCAGAAACTTCAGTACCTACATCTGACAAATCTTTTCTCAGTTCCTCAGCAGTCACACGGGGACTTTTCTCCACTCTACGCTTCAGGTAGCGCACAGCAGTCGAAGTCAGCATCTTCTTTCTGCCACGACCAGGTAGCGTTTCAACAGTGCCCTTTGCCTTGAATTTGCGAATGATGCTTCCTATGGTGTCTCTTGGTATGTTTAACATCTTTGCAATCTTCTTATAGCCATTGCCCTTCCTGTGAAGAGTAATCACCTCTTCTCTTGTCTTCCTGGACCATTCTCTTGACTTCACCATGTTTGTAACCACACCAGTAAATGTCTAGAAGGAGCTGAGTATCACAGTCATTTTAAAGCTGCCTAATTGGTGCTTATTAGGCTTTATTGCTGCTCCCTGACATCCACAGGTGCTTTCAATACCTGATTGAAAACACTTCAATGGACCTCTGTTCTTCAGAGTGGTAGTCTTTAAGGGGTTGAATAATTGTGTCAATGAAGAATTCACAAAAGAAACATTTACTACTGTATTACAAAACCAATTGATGTCATTTTAGTTGCATATGCTTCTTTAAGAAGTCCTTGTAGGATTTCATTCTGAATTCAATTACAAATGTACTCTAAATTCTCTAAAACCATTTACAGCATTGGGGGGTTGAATAATTTTGAACACAACTGTAACTAGCCTACCACTCAAACATTACCTTACATACTAAAATCCACTGGGATTAGTCAAATTTATCTTTTACTTTACAGATAACTAAACTGTCATTGTCTGGTGGGAAGAGTTTAAAGGAAACAGTTTGGAGAGTCTGCACTAAAATATTTGACAAGAATCTTTCAACCCAGCTGAACTGGTGCGGTAGGGGTCAGAAGACCGCGGCCTATTCATCAGGTACTCCTGAGTAAGTCCTACAATGTGTTGAATTCTGTCACTATTCAACCCATATGTGGTGTATTTATATCTTTATACTGTCCTCACACTGTTCTCAACCAAATGTCTTTTAAGTGTTGTTGTTTTTTTGTAAAATGCTCTGACTTTTTGGAATTGTCTTTATAGAAACAATCAAACGAAGAGAAAGACTTTTGTGCTACTGTCTTATTTTTTTTTTTTTTAGGTGCTGTGTTAAGAAATCCCGCCCAACAAAATTACACCGAGGCTGACATTGAGATCACTGTGAGAAACTGGCTGCGGCTGAGCAGGGACAGGAATGGGGGGAGGCAAAGGCGGGGCGAGCAAGCATCTTAAGGGAAATGATTAATAATTGATTGGACTGATTTTTCTTTTTATTATTTTATTAACTTACTTTATTTTTGTTGTAGTTTTCTGTGTGATTTGTGGAGTGTTCCAATAAATGATACTGCTTTTGCAAAAACAAAGTAAAAAAAAAAATATACTAAAAAATAATAAATAAATATTATAAAAAATATAATAAATACATTTTCAAGGTCATCTCCCGGTGCCCTCCTGTTTTGTTATTTCTCCTGGAAAACTCTTGTAGCCTAATTTGCATGACCATCAAACTTAATTTTAAAATGATCCGTTCTTTTTTTCTGTTAGACTGACATTTCCCAGGTTGTCAGATTGTGTATGAAATACACCCTACACATAAACAACTTGCTTTCAATTTAAACTTTTTTTGTCATAAAACCTGGCAACTCAAATACAAGGAAGTGGCTGCAGACTGTGCAGCCACGGAGTCTCGCATGCGTGGGCTAGTTGCCTACTTCTCAACTAGCTCTTGTCAAATTGTTAGGGACGAAATTTTATGATTAACACATCACATAAACTGTTATTGAGTGTTGTTGATACACAATAGGAAACTTGTGTCCTTGGAACACAATCTGACAGTAGTGAGTTAGCCTAAACAAATCAATAAGACCTAATATAACGGTGGGATCCTATTAGAGTGGCGAAACGCATTCAGACGCCTCGCTCCCTTTGACTTAACACCGGAACAGCCGATTTTCAAGCATGCTGTGGTGTTTCCAGCAATGCAGCAGAAAATCAGCTGTTCCAGTGTTAAGTCAAAGGGAGCGAGGCGTCTGAATGCGTTTCGCCGCTCTAATAGGATCGTGCCGCATAGGTCATAATTATGTCGGGTTTACGTCGGCTCACGGTTGGCGATCATTCTAATACCACCATCTTCCCGATGTCTTGCCGATTAGCTACCGATCTCCATAAGACATCTCACCGAGGCACTTTATGTCGGGCAGGCACACGCGCCCCAACGTCGGCAAAACCTAATTTGCTGTCTGGGATGTGCCGTCGAGTTGGCCTCTCACGAGGTGCCTCGCATCTCATTCGGCACTCCAGATGAGGATCTGATGTCGATCGCTGCATTGGAGAGTGGGCCTTTGTCCTCTGAAGAGGATGATGCAGCCGAACTTCCACACACCACTCACTGCCTCTACCTCGCGACGCCCTCGTTCCCAGGTTGGGCCTCAGTGCTCCATGCTGCCCCATCCCGCGGGTACTTCTGCTGCTTGAATGATGTCACTCGTACTCGTGCTTGGGGGCCTGGTTAGGTCTCCCAACCCATTCATTTGAACAGTCAGACTCGACTATGCAATTCAGTTCACCAGGCATCCCCCCAGGTTCAGTGGCGTCCTGTTCACCTCAGTGGCAGGCAAGGACGCCACTGTCCTGCGAGCGGAAATTGCGGTCCTGTTGGCACAGGACCAAATGGAGCCTGTCCCGCCAGTCGAGATGAAGTCAAGGTTTTACAGACTGTACTTCATAGTACCCAAGAAAGGTGGGGGATTACAGCTAATCTTGCTAATCAGGCTCCCGTTCAAGATGCTCACGCTGAGACGCATCCTCACGGTCGATGGCAGGTTGCTGGGGGAGCACGATCTGATCATCAGGTTCCTGAGAGGCGCCAGGAGGTTAAACCCTAGCGGGCCTACAGAAGGCTCCCTTCGAGCCCCTTGAGTCAGCTGACCTGACTCTAGGTTCTATAATCTCAGAGTGGACCCGGTGTCCTCCCGTGTGCTGTCTGCAGCTAGATAGCCATGGGTTTCGCTTGCTGCGCCATTCTCTTCTCATGAGGAGATGCGAGTTATTTTCTGCTCCTCAGTTCAGTTCCCCAGATGCGGCAGTCAGACCTGGAACTCTTCGCTGACATTTTGGTCATGGATGAATAAAAACGTGGGAATTGAGTTCTGAAGCACTCTTCCCTTGGGGTAAGGAACAGCAGCTTCAACCATCCCCTGAGTAAAACCTGGAGGACTTCCTACAGCTTACTCCGGATGCTGGAGGGTTATGATATTTGAGGTAACACTTGCGCTGGGCACGTCCTGCCAGCACCTGCGTCCCCAACACTTGTAACGTGGTTCAGTTGCTATGGCGTTTTCCATTGGGACTCCATTACATCAGTTGGACGTAATGTTGAACGTGACCTACTGAATGGGAATGTCTAGGTTACTATTGTAACTCCCTGAAGGAGGGAATGGAGACATTACATCCCTATGGCATAGCTCTGAATCACCGCTGAACAGCCAGGATCAGTGTCTCAGCTCCTCAGCAAAATATGAATTAAAGTGAGTATGCTGGTCCTGGGTGGGTCTGGCACGGCATGTAAATCTCACTGGCCAATTCTCATTGGCTCGTTTTGTACCACTTGTGATACAAGCGAGACCCCATTACGTCAGTTCGAGTAATTGTCTTTGGGTATGTAGTCACGAGAATGTAATTGGGTATTCATGTGTAGATTTGTTAAGTTGCTATGTTTTGTATGTTTTTTTTTTTTTGCTATTCTATTTCTATATTTTACTTTTATACAATCTCCTGTTTTGAAATGTCTTTGTAGCACTTTTGGCAACAAAGCTGTTTTAAATGTGCTATATAAATTAATAAATGTTAAAAGTTGAGGTTGATGAAGATTTGATGCTCAAGAAACATTTATTATTATTATCATTGTTGAAAACAGTTGAGTACAAATTTTATTTGATTATTTAAAGAACAGCAACATCATGTAAGTGTGCTATCTGGGTATTACCCTATATTATTATGTATAAGTTACCGCTTATAGACTTATAACACATATCAGTAAAATATTCATTTTGTTTTGTTTTTTATTTAATTAACAATATCAGGACCGTTTGTAACTGATGTACTGCAATCATTAGCCTTTATCTTAGCATTTATCTTACCTCGTCAGAAAGGGAAAGAACTTTACAAATAAAACTTAAGGAGCTTGAAGTTAGAGCATGAACTTGAACAGCTATCCAAGCCAGACACTCTTAAGAGAAAGAGCAAACCTTCAATGAAACTCCTAGAGGCCACAGAGGTGAGAGAGGAACCAGCAGCAAAAATAAGGTGAGTATATGTATATACAGTGGAAAGTATTCAGAACCCCTTAAATTTTTCACTCTTTGTTATACAGTATTGCAGCCATTTGCTAAAATCATTTAAGTTCTTTTTTTCCCCTCATTAATCTACACACAGAACCCCAAATTGACAGAAAAACACAGAATTCTTGACACTTTTGCAGATTTATTAAAAAGAAAAACTGAAATATCACATGGTCCTAAGTATTCAGACCCTTTGCTGTGACACTCATATATTTAACTCAGGTGCTGTCCATTTCTTCTGATCATCCTTGAGATGGTTCTACACCTTCATTTGAGTCCAGCTGTGTTTGATTAGACTGATTGGACTTGATAAGGAAAGCCACACACCTGTCTATATAAGACCTTACAGCTCACAGTGCATGTCAGAGCAAATGAGAATCATGAGGTCAAAGGAACTGCCTGAAGAGCTCAGAGACAGAATTGTGGCAAGGCACAGATCTGGCCAAGGTTACAAAAACATTTCTGCTGCACTTAAGGTTCCTAAGAGCACAGTGGCCTCCATAATCCAGAACCCTTCCTAGAGCTGGCCGTCCGGCCAAACTGAGCTATCGGGGGAGAAGAGCCTTGGTGAGAGAGGAAAAGAAGAACCCAAAGATCACTGTGGCTGAGCTCCAAAGATGCAGTCGGGAGATGGGAGAAAGTTGTAGAAAGTCAACCATCACTGCAGCCCTCCACCAGTCGTGGCTTTATGGCAGAGTGGCCCAACGGAAGCCTCTCCTCAGTGCAAGACACATGAAAGCCCGCATGGAGTTTGCTAAAAAACACCTGAAGGACTCCAAGATGGTGAGAAATAAGATTCTCTGGTCTGATGATACCAAGATAGAACTTTTTGGGCTTAATTCTAAGCGGTATGTGTGGAGAAAACCAGGCACTGCTCCTCACCTGTCCAATACAGTCCCAACAGTGAAGCATGGTGGTGGCAGCATCATGCTGTGGGGGGGGGGGGTTTCAGCCGCAGGGACAGGACGACTGGTTGCAATCGAGGGAAAGATGAATGCGGCCAAGTACAGGGATATCCTGGACGAAAACCTTCTCCAGAGTGCTCAGGACCTCAGACTGGGCCGAAGGTTTACCTTCCAACAAGACAATGACCCTAAGCACACAGCTGAAATAACGAAGGAGTGGCTTCACAACAACTCCGTGACTGTTCTTGAATGGCCCAGCCAGAGCCCTGACTTAAACCCAATTGAGCATCTCTGGAGAGACCTAAAAATGGCTGTCCACCAACGTTTACCATCCAACCTGACAGAACTGGAGAAGATCTGCAAGGAGGAACGGCAGAGGATCCCCAAATCCAGGTGTGAAAAACTTGTTGCATCTTTCCCAAAAAGACTCATGGCTGTATTAGATCAAAAGGTGCTTCTACTAAATACTGAGCAAAGGGTCTGAATACTTAGGATCATGTGATATTTCAGTTTTTCTTTTTTAATAAATCTGCAAAAAAGTCAAGAATTCTGTGTTTTTCTGTCAATATGGGGTGCTGGAGACATTTTGAAAAATACCGGAATTTTTTCTGGGATGAGAATTAACATTACTGATCAGTATCTTGAATGTTACTTTAATCAGTAACGTTACTGATTAAATAACCGTTGTGATGCTTGAGTGAGCAAAGTCATAAAATTACAGCAGCAAAGAGCAAATGGTTTCTCTTTATTTTGATGGTCCCTTCAACACATTCTGTTGATTATACTGTAAGTGATATTGCACCTACATATCTACTAACTTTCATTAGAGTGAGAGTAGAATTTGAAGAAGACTTGAAAAACTAAACGACTAAACTAAAAGACTAAACAAGGCCAGGGAGTTTATAGAGCTAATAAATACCCTCTTGTTGAGCAATCCTCTGTCTTGATCAGATACATTTCTTTTAAGTTTTCTTCCAGTGAAAATGACTTAAGGACAAGGGTCATTTCCTGAACAATAGCACTATAAATATGACCAAAGAACCCAGTTTGGCTTCAGACTTCAACGGAAGACATTACCAGACGACTTCATTTCTTAACATACCGAATACACGCAAAGACTCCAGGTGAGACACCACTTTAAAATGATGAGATATCACTTTATCATTTTTAATATTACCTATATTATGACAGTGTGAATAGCCACCTACAGATTAAGTGGTGTTTAGATCTCAACAGTATTGCAGGAAGACTCAAAATGGATAAGGAACAAAAATATATAATATGATAATATAATAATATAATGTTAATAATATAATGATAATATGGTTAGTCTTCAAACTAATCAGATGCATATGTTATTTCATCACAGGCAATGGTTAGAAATTATTTAATAGATTGCATTCAATGAAGGAAGGATTTATGCCTTTGTATGTTTTTGGATTTTTTAAACATTGAATTAGATTACATTTTTAGACATTTTAAAACAATGTGAGAACTAATGAAATCAGTAACAAATAAAAATAATTTTTAGAAGTCATTATTGATCTTCAAATATATAAATATCCCCATTGTTCATTGTTATTTACTGCAGCCATGGCATCACAGACCATTGAAGTGGCAGCTGTAGGAAGACCTCTGTTTCCTGGTATGCTGTACGACTGCCGCAAGGACACCTTCATTCCAGGTGCTGAACAGTACCTACTAATATGCTTTTTATTCCCCTTTTCACCAAAATATGAATCAACAGAACAGTACATGTGTGGTAATTTTGAGACATAAGATGAAGCACACAAATATTAAATTAGTAGTCTTACAGATACAAAATCGGCATGTTTATTTCAACTGTAAATTGCTTCCTCATACGTAACTGTGTTACGGCTAGTTTGTTTCAAGCCACAGCATAAAAGAGAGAAAACACACCAATCAATCAATACAAATGAATTTATTTGCATTAACAAACATAACGACAAAAAACAAACATAAGCCTAGGGAAAAAAACAAACAAAACAAAGGAAATAACAAACATAATTAACAGTAACAAAATCTTAAAGCTACATGATAAAAGAAACATATATAAATACAGAAAATCAGATAGATGTCACATTTTGGTCAAGAGCTGCTCCTGGGAGAACCATCCCACTGAGAGTGCAAACTTCAATTAAAATCCCCAAGTCCTTAGATAGTCTACACCCCCTAATTATCAACAATTATTAACATGGAGAGTGACGCAACACTCCCACAGCCTGCAACCAAACAGGTAAGGAGAACACTCAGGGTCATCACAACTGTTAAAGCCATTTCTCATTTCAGGTGTTACTCTGTGGGAGAAGAAGTCACTAAATGAAGATTTGGACAGTCGTTCACAGCTCATGACAAATTTGAAGTTCTGTAGCTCCGACTCTCTCTCTAGTAAGTCCAGTCTCCTGGATGTAAGCGCTTCCCTGAAGGCCAGCTTCTTTGGGAGGGCTGGTGGAGGTGGGAGGATCTGCCAAGTATCTGCGTGACACCAAATCCTCAAACCAACAGTCCAGAGTTACAATGAATTACAGTGAAACCACAAGATTTGAGCAGCTCACTATGACTCAGCTGGGCCAGATCACCTACCCTCAGGTGTTTGACCAGAAAACTGCAACTCATGTGGTCACGGCTGTACTGTACGGAGCTCAGGCCGTCATGGTGTTTGATCGGACATTTTCAGAAGAGGAAGAAAAGCAAGAGATTGAGGGAAAACTGAATGTCATGTTCAAAAAGATTCCTGGATTTTCTATTGAGGGAGAAGGAGCTGTAGAAATGACAGATGGGGATAAGAAAATGGCTGAGAGCATCACCTGCACATTTTATGGTGACGTCCGCCTTGATCAGAACCCCACCAGTTACACGGAGGCCCTAAAGGTGTACAAGAAGCTCCCCACTATACTGAAGGAGAATCCACAGAATGCAGTTCCAATAAAAGTCTGGCTCTATCCTCTTTCTTTACTGGATACAAAAGCAGCTCAGTTGGAGAGAGAAATCACCACACGTCTGGTTTCCAACACTGAAGATATAATGGAAGAGTTGGGAGAAGTAGAGAGGACATGCAACGACCTCTCCAATGAAACACTGGTAAATGTTTTCAGAGACATCAAAGAGAGGCTGCGCTCATTTCAGGGCTCTTTTAATATTTACAAAATGGTGCTCATGAAAGCGGTGGCCAAGGTCTTGCCTGCTATACGAGGAGGAGAGATGGAGGTGAAGTCGCTGGAATACATCCTGAAGATCCATTACAGCTCCCCTTTCAATGCTGACAAACTTAACCAGTGGTTAGATCGTGCAAAGTTTGAACTAGACCTCTTGAGTACTCACACCATGATGCTGGAGGGAATCAAAACTGAAGACTCAAACCATCTCAACATCCTCCTCCTTAATCCTGATATTGATGTTGTGGTGTGCTTGACCTTCACATCTCTGAAGTATGAAGATCCGTATCTTTCAACCCTGAAGGAGTTTCTGAAATCTGACGAGTTTAAAGAGCTAGATGTGGTAAGGAAACTGAGCTCTAGCACATTAGCACCAGAAGAGTGGTGCAACAATCCTGTCATTTTAAAGATGAGAGAGAACTTATCTCTTTTCAAAAGTTTTTCAGAGGCTAATAAAGATGAAAAGAGATACAGATTCATTATTTCTGCCATTACTGATCCATCCAGTCCAGGATCTTCCATCTATCTGTATGAAAAAGGGCAGCTGACGGACACAAAGTTCCAGCCCGTGTCAAAGCCTCTCTCACCAGAAGTGGAGGATGTGAAGGAGCGCAGTGTGTCCCTGAAACTGCAGAAGTCCCCGACTGGAGAAACTGTGCAGTACAGAGTGGAGTACCAGGAGGTGAAAGAGGAAGAGTGGCATGCCATAAACACAGCTGATGAAGACTTTACTCTGACTGGATTGGAATCAGGAAAGCAGTACCGGATCCGGTACAGGATAGTGGGTAAAGTGGGAGTGAGTGAAACCAGTGACACTATCGGCCCCATACCATCAACTACAGGTAAGTGTCATATGCATTTTTTTTTTGCATTAATCAAAAAGAAAGATGAATTAATTAATCATTTGATTCACACTGTCAATGTTTGTATTGACAGCCATATTTCCTAACAGCTGTGGGTATTAATAAATGTGTAACATGTTGAAAGTGTTTCCCATTTGACTGTATATATGAATGTATGATTTCCTTCGTTTATGTTTTTACAGATAGTCTTTAAAGTCGCAGAGTATATTATGTATTTGTTGTCAAGTGTAGGCTACTGTACTGTATAAACTATACAAAGCCTTGAACAATTAAAAATAAAAACAAAATAAAAAAGGTAACACTTTGCTTCAAGCGGTGTGCATAAGACTGACATGACACCTCCATAATCGTGACATGACACGTCGTGAATATGAAGGAGGTTTTATGCATGTTTATGACAACAGACATGAAGTGTCATTCGCTCAATTATGTCATTTTTAATACAAAGATGACATTTTTTAGATGTCTTTGTCATGACAACTTGACATTACCAAGACAACATAACCTGTCATAAATCTGTCATAAACATGACATAACAGATTAATTATAAAGCTTAAGAAACTACTTAGCTTTATGGGCTGACACTGCCAGGTTGACACTGGCTGTCATGAGACCATTAAAGCTGTGTCATGAACATTTTCCTTGACCTAAACTACAGTGGTACTTAAAAAAAATTCTGAAATGAAAAATATTCATGACACTGTTATAAAATTATTTGACAGAGTATTAACACTTAAGGACATTTTAATGTCAAATTCAATTTGTACCACTGTAGTTTAGGTCAAGAAAAATATTCATGAGACTGCTATAAAATTAGATACAGAGAATTAACACTTAATGACAAATTAAGTTAACACTTTATTTTACAGTGTCATTGTTATATGTTACACGTAGTTACTATAGAAATAACTATAACATTATGCATAATTACATGCATAATCCAAACCAAACCCTAATCCTAATCCTATAGTAAAGTACATATAGTTACTTAATATTACTCAGTATTTAAATGCATAATTACAGTATGTCACTGTAGTTTAGGTCAGGAAAAATCATGGCACAGTTATAATGGTCTCATGACAGCCAGTGTCAAAACTAACCACAGTTTAATGTAATGTTAACCCATAAAGCTAAGTAGTTTCTTAAGTTTTATAATTAATCTGTTATGACAGATTTATGACTTATGTTGTCTTGGTAATGTCAAGTTATAACATAATACATCATAACAAAGACATCTCAAACAATGTCATCTTTGCATTAAAAATGATATGATTGAGTGAAAGACACTTCATGTCTGTTATGATTGTCAGTTGTAGTGCCCGCTAGAAACTCTAGAGGGCACTCCACCATGGACTCACTCACTCACACGCTCTCACGCTCATTCATTCATGAAGACTACATTTCCCAGAAGCCCCTTACCCATTCAGTGATCACCGCACCAGCTGCACCTCATTCACCAATCATTGATTACACACACAGCTGAAACACATCACCTACCCCTTATAAGCACCATTTTCACACCACACCAACCGAGATGTCTTGACCCCCATCATTTCCGAGCGTTATTCCCGTGTCTTGTTTTCCTGGTCCTGTTCCCTGCCTGCCTGTCTGTCCCGGTTTTCGACTGTTTGCTGCCTACCTCGTTTGACCCCCTGCTTTGGATTATCGGACTATTGCTCTCTTGCCGCCTGCCTCGATTTGGTTTGCCTGGACATTATTACGACTCTGTCTTCTCCCTGACAGTCCTGTTTGCTGATATCTGACCATCGCCTGTTTGACCACGTTTGTAAATAAAGCTTGCAATTGGATCTCATCCGCTGACTCGCCCTTCTTTACAATGTCTGTTGTCATAAACATGAATGAAACCTCCTTCATATTCATGACATGTCAAAATTATGAAGGTGTCATGTCCGTCTTATGCACACCCCTTCAAGTAAAGTGTTACCAAAAAAATAAATAAATATGCAGCTCATAATTAAAAGAAAACACACACCACCCTAACCAAACCCTAACAACCAACTTCAAAAACTGTTGAAGCCCACTGTATCATGCTGAAAGAAATGAAATGATTAATATAAATAATATCTTCACTTTAACAAAAACAATCTCATAATTTATATTCTTTAATAATAATCATTATTAATTAATCATAATAAATGCAAAGCATAGAGACGCTCATTGTGAAGCTATAAAATAAGATATGACCAATTTAAGCTTCAATGCTAAAATGAGAAAGATGTGAACAGATTCGATATTTTTAACAGATAAATATACTGTATAAATTAGTTCACCACATTATGACAGAAATATTAGAGACAAGACAACTCTCCATATTCTCTGTTGTCAGTTTTTTCTTATTGGCTTAAAGCACGTTTAACCCGTTCAAGTCTTTGATTAATTCTATTGATTCAATACAGTAGCCTATATCTGACATTAAATGCCCAGTCACTGAGACTTTAAGTTGACACTATTTGTTACAACAATGCATTTGTGAACATGAAGGAAACACTGATCGGTATAAATGACCAGCTAGATCAGTGGAAGGAAATAATATTGGCCATCACATAATACAGATAATGAAAATGTTAAAAGTAGCCCATTTGTTCTCATTACTTTAATACAGTATAATGTATTAAATCATTTATCAACTAATAAATTATACTACGTAAATATTCTTATACTAATATAATAATGTAACGTGACGTGTAAGAAGAAGGCTCGATGAGGATGATAGAATATCTTTAACTGTTTAATTACACAAATGAGATACTGACAGGAACACAGGGATTAACACATCCACGAAACTTTAACGATCGACAAAGACAGGACTGACACAGAGGGAATATATACCGATGAACACGAGAGGATAACGAGTAGGGCACAGGTGACTGACATGATTACAGACAAGACACAGCTGATGACAATGGACTGATAAAGTGATGCTGACGAACTGAAGGTCAAAACAAAGACCATGTGACGAATGACAGGACTAAAACTCAAAACAAGGAACACGTGACTGAAGACAGGACTGGGGAAACAGATAAACAGAACATGAAACTCTAACAAACACATAATTCATTTATGATCATTTATAAACCATCTACTATTGATCTGTTTGATTTGTTTCGTGATTTACGGATTTTAAGATAACGTATGGTACAACACATTTGTAAATTGTTAGCGTACCACTAATTAATAATAATTTATGAATGTATAGTTGTTTTGTAAATGATTAGTTCATCATTAACTAATAACTTATAAGTAACTTATAACTGAGCGTTATTGTAAAGTGTTTCTCTACCGTTCTCTGTACTATTTAAAATATGCTAGTAATATGTTACAACATGCTAATTCAGGCTAGCAACATGTTAATTTATGTTAATATAATGTTAAAACCATTGTAAGACCACCCGTCAGCCCAATGGCGGAATCTGACGATCTGGCGAAGGTATAAAGCGTGTATGTCTTTTCAGCGCCCGCGTTAAGTTCACATTAATTTTTATGATTTTAGATTAAGTTTTACTTTAGCTTCTCGCTCGATCTGACTCCAATTGTAAACGATCTCTAATGGGTAATGTTCCTGATATAACATTAATAGCTAATCACGCAATTAAATATGAATTAATTTAGATCTTTAATTTCTTTGATTTCTCTTAATTTCAATTGTCCTTTCATTCGGGAGTCTCGTCGCTCATGGACTATGTTCAGCTGAAAAACCACGTCCAACGGTCACATGCTGGCCAGTTTAGAATCAAAACAGAGGAATTATAGCGTTTACTAAAAAACACAATTATGGAATCGCCAACCTGCTTATTCTCATAAAAATGCCATTCGATTTAGTCACAATACTATATCATGTTAAGTCATAATAGTCAGAAATCTGAAACCTTAATATCGTGCCCCCGGCTCCGTCTACTACGATTTCAGTATGATCTATCCTGGCAACTAACATTGCGGAAACGAGAGGGCCACATAAAATCTACCGGTAACAAATGATTTCAGACGAATTCAAAATAAATCAAGATGTAACAATTTATTTATCAGGTAAAAATGTTTCAATGCCAATTACATAATTACACAATCCAAATATAACAAATACATAACATCAGTTACTCAAAAGATTTCTCTAAGAGTACTTAACATTATGCATACACACAGAGATGGTGGATGAAAGTCTTACAGACATTCACCATCTCTATATGGGGGTTCTGCTTACAGAATGTCCCCCCTCGCTGCTGTGGTTTTTCCCCTAAGTAGCCAGACCAGAACAAAAGAGTTGTAAATATTTATTGCCCCCACACCTGGCTTTGGGGGAGAGGAGGTGGTTTGCTTGAAGAGAACAGAATTCTCCTAAGTTTTCAAACTTTCCCATAATACTAGTGACTGCTGTGAAACTGAGACCATTTTACCAATCGCACTGAGACATTTAAAATGATACCAAACATGAAATTGGAAAATAATAGATTCACAAGATACATAATACATAGTATATATGCATTCTCAGAGAATTTCGGTGATTTGAATCAGGGGGGAGAAGGGAGAGGGGAGAGAGGGGGGGCTGGTCACATAGCTGAATGAGGACAATTTGGACAGGGCGTTGTCCTATTCCTTTGAAGTCTTCTCTCCAGATGAGTTTTATTGCTTTATTGCAGGATGCCTGATCTGAGCTTTATCTTAGCAGGAAAATCAAATCTTACACCATCTATCTGTCTGTCTGTCTGTCTGTCGATCTGTCTATCTATCTATTTATCTATCTGTCCATCTATCTGTCTGTCGATCTGTCTATTTATCTATCTGTCTGTCAATCTACCTATCTATTTATCTGTCTGTCTGTCTATCCCACCCATTCATCCATCTATCTCTCCATCCATCCATCAATCCATCCATCCACAATGACTTGAGTGATGCAACGATTGTCTTATTTCATGCATATTTCATACAGTTATGCAAGTAAACATTTGAACTAAACTAATTTATCTGCAGTTGTCTTCACTTTTGCCCTTTTTTCAAGTGTTTTTACAGACACAATGATAAATGCACCATAAAATAAGTAATACAGTTTTTCTCAGTCGCTTTGGTGCATTTCTCACATCACTATTTACATTTGCACAAGAGTTAATGCAGCTCTCAAAACAATTAGTACAAACTGCAAAACCTAGTTGATAAACTGCAAAAGCGTGTCACTTGCTCAAAACGGATAGCTCATGGATAGCCGTTTTCTGAGATGGCTGCACACAGTAATATTCCCTCCTCGTTGCCTGGGACATCAATGGTTGCTCTCTGTCCAATGTGATTCCTTCCACGTCTTCTACCCTTGCCAGATTGAAACCCGCCTCATCAAGGTATCTGAATGTGTGCAGCGGTTCCCTGGCCTCCAGCTCCAGAACATGCTTTATTACAGAAGAGGGAGTGAGAAAAACTAGAACAACTTTTCCTGTCTAACATAATGCATTTTGGACAACAATTTGGTACAATTGTTTCATGCGCATTTCATTCCTTCTGAGCAAACAGATTCAATATTCTCAAAGATGTTGTCATCCTCTATCACAGCACTCTGTATCTCTCTCAACCTTATGGCATTGTTTGCAATCACCATAATTGATACAAGGTCTAAGACCCCCATCCTTTTTACCCACAAAAAAGAAGCCCGCCTCAGCTGGGGAAGCGGAGGCGCGGATGATGCCAGCTACTAAGGACTCTTTTATGTAGGTATCCATAGCTATGCGCTCGGGAGCAGACAAGGAGAAGATCTGACCACTGGGAGGACAGGAGCCAGGGAGAAGCTCGATGGAGCAGTCGTAGGGGCGGTGAGGTGGTAAGGAGGTGGCCCGGGACTTGCTGAACACTGCCTTGAACTGATGATAGGAACTAGGCACTTGAGACAGGTCGATAGACTCTTGGAACTTGGAACTAGGGACTGAGGCCCCAGCTCAGAATGGTGCCAGTGTAGCGGTGTGTTTTCTGCGTTGTGTTGTGATGTGATTAAAGACAGAGAATTCTTCCCATTCTGGTCCTCGTTTATTCTGTAGATTCAGATAGAAATAATGAAGACTCGTGCAGCATATAATTCAGCGTGCGCAACAATGCACGACACGCTGTGACATCTCGTGCAGACTGGGAATACTTTCACAAAACACATTTTAAGAACATATAACAACGCAGCATGTACCTGTAGATTCAGATAGAAATAATGAAGACTCGTGCAGCATATAATTCAGCGTGCGCAGCAATGCACGACACTGAGAAAAGAGAAAATTGCAGATATATAAAAAAATAATGAACGAAACATCTCGGTGTACATCACAAAGGGGCTTTAAATCAAAATCATACATATATATAATGTGGATTCATCAGTTATACAAAATGCGGCCCTAATTGAATCACTGCAAAAAACTTTGCGACCTACTGCTGTGACATCTCGTGCAGACTGGGAAGCAGCAAAGTGCGCCAACCCCCCAAGTCAGTATGGCGGCAGGAAACCCCAAATATGGTCATGGCAAGTGGAATCATAAAATCATCTTCTAAATACACAACTGCTACATTCCCCCCTGCTGACTTCCACTTGCACATGACAAAATAACAACAAAAAAAAACAAAAAAAAACACAACATAAAATATCAAAATGCTACAAAGTCACCCACCAAAAAAAACAGGTACATGTAACTAAATCTGAAACAACAGAGAAAAGAAAAAAAAACTCCTCTGTACCGTAGTACCAAAGATAATACTGTACATTACATGATACACCAAATACTCCAGTCTTAAGACTCTTCTTTTCAGAAGCAGAAATGTAAGAGGGTTGCAAAGCCTCTAAACACTCACAGGAATAACATGCCTGTTACACATTACATACATTCAGTGGTCATTGTTTGTACAGTATCTCATAGAATCTCATCTACTTTTAGATCACTCTTAAATTCTCTTCCGAAAAGGTACCACAATCACAGACGTTCAAAATTAATCACAGATTTTAATTGTCAAATAAATCGTTGTCATATACGAGCATCACACAACTATATGAACGAAAAACACTATAACCCAGACAAAACCTTCTGATGCATATTCTGGATCAGTCTAATGACTGGTCTAACCATCCTCCCACATCTAGTTCTGACAGTCAGTGACCCACCCTGACCGGAAGGAGCACTGGAACCCTGCTGTAATTGGTCAGCAGCTAAAGTATCAGTATGCATACCTTCATCAGCCTGATCAACATACTTGTCAGTGTCAGGTTCATATATCAAAGATCTGCATTCTGTCTCAAATGTCTGTTCATCAAGGCTTGTAGCATTTGGTACAGTCAGGAAAATAGGTTGTTCACCTACACTCAAAAGGACTGAATCAGATTCAGAAAGGCTAACCTCTTTGGCAGCTGGGAGTTCAGACACCCATGCTACAGTTCTCTCATCTGGTTCCTTGACAGGCAAACTCATCTCTACAGCTTCACTCACGGACAGACTTGATGAGCATGAGGCAACATTCTCGCAAGCATCAACATCAGACACCTCGTTCTGGAGAGGTAGGAAATTCACTGGCATAATGAGATTTCTGTGAACAACCTTCTCAGTACCGGTCACACAATTTCTAATACGGAATGTGTGAACCTCATCGTTCATTCCAGTCACTACGTAGATGTGACTCTCCCATCTGTCAGCAGTTTTCCTCTTGCCACGCTCGCTTTTATTAGCCAGCAGCACTCTATCACCAATGTTCACTGGAGCACCTTTCTGCTTTTTGTTGTAGAGATTTGCTTGCCTCAATTGTTGTTTCGAAGCAGAACACTGGGCCGCTTTCATAGCTTGTGCAAGATCATCTCTGAAAGACTGCACATACTGATTGTAGTCAACCACCTGGTCATCAAGCAGCGCAGAGTCAAACATCACATCAATGGGCAATCTTGGAGTTCTGCCAAACATCAACTGGAACGGAGGAAAGCCAGTTGTCTCGTGAATTGTTGCATTATAGCAAAAAGTGAGAGACTTCAACATTTGAGGCCATCTGTGCTTAGCTTTAGGTGGTAATGCACGAATCATGTTGCCTAACGTGCGGTTAAATCTCTCGACAGCCCCATTACCCATTGGGTGGTAAGGAGTCGTATGGGATTTCTGAACACCAGCAAGTTGAAGCATTTCAGAAATCAGACTGCTTTCAAAACTGGCTCCCTGATCTGAATGTACTCGCTCGGGAAAACCGTAGACACAGAAAAAGTGGTCCCAGAGCTGCCTCGCAACTGCCTTTGCAGATTGATTAGGACAAAGATAAGCTTGTGCCAGCTTAGTAAAATGGTCTGTCACAACTAATACATCCAGAGACTTGTTGGACGAGTCTTCAGCAGACCAGAAATCCACACAGACCATCTCAAGAGGCCTTGAGGTTTTAACGCTTTCAAGCGGAGCCCTCGCCTCAGGCTCTGGCGACTTGCTGACAACACATCTTCTGCAGCATCTTACATACTCTTTAACATCCCTTTCCATTCCCTGCCAATAGAACCGACGTCTGGTCAGGTAGAGTGTTCTGTGTTGCCCCTGGTGTCCAGCTTCATCATGCACTCCCTTGAGCACTACATGTCGAAGAGTGGCAGGCACTACAAACTGAAAAGTCTTCTTTCTTGTGATGACATCTTTAGAGACTCGATATAATAAACCCATTCTTACTGATAGTTTGTTCCAATTTCTTAGAATCCGAAGAACATTCTGTGATTCTTTGTTCCTCTCTCTCCTGGACGGCCTACGTTTGCGCTCCACAAAGAAAAGCACTCTGTTCAGGTCAGGATCAGCGTGTTGCAAGTCTGTCAGCTCCTGCCTAGACAGTACTGGATCGTCTGTCAAACGAGATGGAATAATCGACTCAAGTAGCTGTGGAAGCAGGTAAGCATATGGCTGAACTTGATGTTCCTGTTGTCTACTGCCATCCAGAATGGCAGAAATGTCCTCCTGAGAAATACCAAGCTGCCTATATAAAGCAACATTATTCACCTCAATATCTGAACAGGGCTTGTCTTGAACATGCACATCAAATAGGTGACATGACCAGCGGAACACATCTTGGACGTTCTCCGTATTCACCACTCGAGACTCCTCCAAGAGAGCACCATAGGGCACTCTGGTAAGTCGGTGGAACACACTGGGGCGCACAAACGGCTCACGGCTGAGGGCATCTGCAACTACATTCTTAGGCCCAGGGATGTATTTGATGTCGAAATTATATGGAGCAAGCTTTGCGACCCATCTTTGCTCACAAGCATCTAATTTGGGTTTCGTAAGAATGTAGGTCAGTGGGTTGTTGTCCGTCCACACTGAGAACGGCTGACCCTTAAGCCAGTGACTAAATTTGTCGCAAACTGCCCATTTGAGAGCAAAAAACTCTAGTCTGTGTGCTGTAGGGCTGTAGTCAAGTCCACCTTTGTCGAGTCCAAGACAAGTCCAAGTCCAGGACTAGTCGAGTCCAAGTCAAGACCGAGTCCAAAGTGGTTCGAGTCCAAGTCGAGTCCAAGTCCAAAGAGGTTCGAGTCCAAGTCAAGACCGAGTCCAAATGAAACAGAAAAAAAAATCCTCTTCAAGACCACAGACTTAACTATTGATAATTTATGTGATGCAAGAAACAGCACATCTATTCTAAGATAATCATTTTGCATTATTATTTGTAATGATCAAAAATCATGTGCAGAGTAACAACACTGCAGAATCAAATTAGGCCATTTTATATAGTTTAGGTATAGCAATTTCACTCAAGTCACATAAAGCTGAAGTGCAACTTCACATTTTCAGTGTTTTTAATAACATTTAATGGGAAATGTAACAAATAACAAGCTACACATATGAGAAAAAACCTGACATGTTCCCATTCTTAAACTTGTTACCTAAAGAATCCATACCACAAAGTAACCAAAATAATAAAATAAAGGAGCATTTTCAACAGCATTTCATTTTATATGGCATAAGGCCATATAATAAAACATATTCAGGACTAGTAGTCAAGTCAAAATTCATTACAACTTTAGTGCAGAACTGGATGAAAGTATGGGATAGCAGATCCTGACCTAAACTGGCTCTGTATCTAATCCTCATACTGTTTATGCTTCTTAGTGTCCTTTCCTGTGTTACAGAAGTCCTTTGTTGCACTTGAGAAATATAAGAGATGTGAGCATTTCTGATCCTAGGCTTGCTCGATGGGGCCTCATAAGAAGTCCTCCAGCACTAAAAACTCTTTCAACTGGTGCTGAAGACGCAGGGACAGACAGCACTTTAAGAGCAAGTTCATGCAAATGTGGATATTTGTCCTTATTGTGAAACCAGAACATAAGGGGGTCATTCTCTATTGGAGAACTCTGGATATCTTCAAAGTATTTCATTACTTGAGTGACAATGCTTGCATCAGTGGGAGTGCTATGTTTCTTTTTATGAGTTTTATACTTTGCCAGGAGTCGTGGAATCTTGGAATTTTCAGGAGAATCCTGAGGTGGTTCTGTTGTAGACCCCTCTCTGGCTTGGATGTTTTCCAGGTCAGCTTTTTCTGCCTCAGCTATCAAGCTGTCTGGAAGAAACAAGAAAGAAATACATACCTTCTTAAACGACTTGAAAATATAATGTAATGTGAATTACATGTATTATTATCAGTACTAGTAGCAGCAGCAGAAGTAGTAATTGTAGTAGCAATTAAAGTATAAAGTAGTTTTTAAAAGTACTAGTCCTTTAAAACTCTTTAAAAAGTTATTTTTATAAGTTGGCTTTTAATTAGTTTCCTATGCTTTTTGCTTTTATCTTTATTTTTCTATATTGCATTTGTGTTGTTTTCATGTCTGCAAAGCACTTCTTTTTGTAAAGTGCTATATAAATTAAGCTTATTATATTATTTTTTTTATAGTAGTAGTGCATAATAGTAGTAGCTAATACAACTCCTCACAGGAGGACACACAAACCTGTCAGAGACTTCCGTATTTCCTCCCTTAGTCTCTTTAAAGTGACAGTGTTGCCACTGGTCCTCACATCCATGTCGACTCAGCTCATTCCAAACTGAGGGTCCAGCATCGCAGCTTGTGCATAGATTTCATGACTAAATGGTGCATTGAAGCTATGGTCCTCAGGCTCAGCCATATGAAGTGCATTGAAGATGCCTGAGAACCTTTGCTGGAGTGACTCCCGGAGCGCTCGGATCAATGGCCTACAGAAGCTCTTTGGCGAATCCATGTGAATTAGATGAGTGTTCAGGTCAAGCACTGTTGGAACAACCATGCTGATTGTGATGATCTTTTCTCCCTCTGTTAATTCTGTTGCTTCAGCAAAAGGTCCAAGAATCAAACCGAGTTCTCTCAACTGGGCCCACTCTCTTGTTGTGATAACAACGTTCTTAAAGTCAAGAGAGCACATCTCTGTCAAGGCGGTGTAATCCAGTTGTGTGACAGTCTGTATTTGCTTGAAGGTGGAATTCCATCGAGTTGCACTGGCCACTGGAATGCTTTTGCCAATGCCAAAGACTGCCTCAAACCTGTCTTTGAAAATTGTACTGCTATGCAGTAGAGTTGAAAGCTTTGACACTTTGGAGATTGCTTGAGAAAGGCACTTCACCTCTTTTAATCCATCGCCTACTACTAGCTGTAGGCTGTGAGCAAAACAGGACAGCCGTTGACGGGAACCTAGGGGAAAGTTCTTATCCAATGTTTCACCAACCATATCCTCCTCATCCTCACTATCATCTGAGAGGTCTTCTGCAACCACAACTTTAAAAGCTTTTTTCATGTTCGATGCGTTATCTGTGATGATAAATTCTACCTTATCACTTATATTGTATTCTTCCAGTATTTCATCAAATGCAGCTACAATGTTTTCAGCACTGTGACGCCCTTTGAATCTTCTGCAGTCAAGCAGGAAGGACTTCAGGGTGTATTCATTAGCTGTGCAGTTACAAACATGAGCTGTTACTCCTAGGTAAGACCTCAATGTGCGATCTGACCATATGTCAGCCGTTACAGAGATGAATTTCTGATTTGCCAAACTGGACTTGATACACTCTTTGACTCTGGTCACTAGTTGAGGTATCTGTTTGAAGGTTATGGTTGTTCTGGCGATTGGGATGTACCTCTCATCAATGATGTGTAGAAAATGTTGGAAATGTTGATTTTCCACTATTGATAGTGGCAGGCAGCAGCCAATGATTAGGTCATGGACGATTGCTTGGTTGATGGCAAGTTGCCTCGATGAAGAAGCACTGTACACTTGAACTTGTGATGTTTGCCGCTGGAATGTATCAATGGTTAGCTGTGAATCCCCCCGTTTCTGGCCTGCCCGATACTCCTGCAACCTGGAGAGAAGAAATGCAGTATTCTATATTAGTGCTGGAATTGAAAAACAGGAAAACAATTAACTTTATTTAAAAATCATAGCAGACCTATCCACTGATTTGCAACACAACCTGTCTTTCTAATAGGGCTGCACAATTTTTTGCAATGACTTGCGATAATCAATTAAGTGGGCATATTAGCTGTCTGGTTGTTTTTAAATTCACTATTAGAATACACTATTAGAAACATTACCCTGGTTTCATAGACAAGGCTTAGGCTAGTCCAAGACTATAATGCACGTTTGAGCTGTTTTAACTGAAATCAGTTTGCATATCTTATAATAGTTGACATATCTTAAAATATGTCAGTGCCATTGTTTTTTTGTTTGTTTTTTTATAACTAAGGCACGCTTATAAAAGCTTAAATGCATAGAACTAAGGCGTCTATGAAACCGGGCCTAAATGTTGTTTCTAGAGCATGCATCATTCAAGTTTACAGCAGCAAGTCACTAACTGTCTTTTTACTCACGAAGGTTTTATTGCACATACAGTAATGAATATAACATTAACTCAGTCCCTCCAGAAAAACGCGATTATGCGATCGCTTGATTTCATGCAAAATCAGCCAAAGTCCGCATATTTATGCGGGGGTCGCATTTTTTCAAATATGCCGCACTTTCGCCGCATAAATTGCCGATTTCAGCAAGAAAAATATGCGGGGCTAGCATGATTTCATAATCCCTGCATTTTTGTTGCAAAAAAGTCTAATAGGATATCTTAGCAGAAAGTTGAAAAATGTTGCGTTTACTTCACACAAGTAAAGCCCCATTATTTTCCCCCTATTGCCATGGGAACCTTATGAAGTGACGTAATTACGCGACGTGAACGTCTTCTGTAAACCCCGCGGTGAAACCATGATGAAGCACGCTAATAATTCTCATTTGCCAACAAAAATAAGATCAAAAGACGCGCGAAGCAGTTTCCCGGTCTGTTGTAGTTTCATTCAGAAGTTGATGCAACTTTACAGTTACTTTTGTTACAGAACAGTACCAAAACCTTACAGTTTCAAGTATATTAGTAGTATGTAAAATAATTTACATTGCAGTAAGATTGCACTTTGTGCACTGGAAGCACTTCATTTAACAGAAGATGTCTGTTTTGTATAGCTACCTCTGTTAAACAGGAAGCACACATTTTATTTTTTTTATATTTTATTTATTCATTTTTACAGAAGTTGAATATTCCTTTTGTAAAGCTACAGAACTTAATTGACTCAATGTTTTGTAATTTTGAGCCATGTGTTGATTAAGGTCTGAAATAAAACAGAATGAGAACTTCAATATTCTGTGATTTAATAAGCCTGCCTCTTTACATTAAGGTAGTAGCCTAGTGAGAACAGGGTGTTGGGGGAATCACCTTTTTTTCCTCTTTTGCATCAAAAACCGCAGTTTTTGCAAGTTCCCGCAATTTCATACACATACAGAGGTAGAAAACCACCATCCCCAAAAATGACCTTATTTTTGTCTGTGATGGAATGTCAGTGCCATCTTCCATAAGATCCTGTTCCGTGATGTCCACAATAGTTCTGACCTTTTCAGGATCTGTAGCCACGCCGTCACTACTCACAATGTGGCCAAGAAACTTAACGGAAGGTTTCATAAAATGACACTTCTTTTGAGACAGTTTCAAATTGTGAGCCTGAAGTCTCTGGAATACAATCTCTACTCGTTCCAAAGCAAGCTGTTCATCAGGAGCGAAAACGAGGATGTCATCGAGATAACAGAGCATGCTCATAAAGTTCTGATCGCCAAATATATTCATCATCATCCTCATGAATGTCGCAGGACTATTGCATAGGCCCTGCGGAAGCCTATTATATTCATATAGGCCAAATGGCGTAGTAAAAGCTGTGAATCTCCTGTCGTCCTCGTGTACTTCCACATTATAATAACCTGATGTAAGGTCCATTGTGGAAAAGAATGCGTTACCACCTAGAGCCGCAAGTGCGTCCGCTTGATGCGGAAGAGGATGTGCATCTTTGACGGTTCGCGCATTCAGCCAGCGGAAGTCTGTGCACAGCCTCAGGTCCCCATTCCTGAGCAACACCAGAGGCGATGCATAATCACTCATAGACTTTCTGATTATGTCACGCTCCTCCATGTCATCTAAAGCCTCTCGCAGCTTCTCATAGTGTGATGGTGACAACTTTCTGTAAGGAAGCCTGAAAGGTTTAGTATCACTAAGGCAGATTCAATGAACAACACCTTTGGCCTTACCACAATCCAGTCCATGACGCGAAAATATTGACTCATACTTGATCAACAGTTCAGCTAACTTCGCTCTCCAGTAAGGTGTCAAAGGATTTGAACTTATGTCAATATCTTGAAGTCCCAGGCTAGACAGCACTGAGCCAGTCAGACCATGTGCCGTGCTGTGTTGTTTCTCAGTTTCGCACTGCTTGCTACTGCATGTAGCCCGGCATCCAGTCTCCACTACATTACACTGTAAATCTTCAATCTGTTGAGAAGACATATCAAGACAGTCAACATCAAAGTCTTCAAGAGCAATGCAGGTGTACACATCAGCCAGCTTGCAGTTGCGTCTTAAACAGACAGGTTTGTTCGATGGGTTGATAATTTTAACTGGCGTACTGCCATCCCCCCATAAGGATACAACTATCTTGCCCACCAACACATTTCTCGGTGCAGTGTGCGCTTTGCTGGGTTCCACAATGATTGTACTGCCTGCAGATAGGATTTTGTCACTAATCAGTTTCCCCCACACTATATGTTCTTTCATGGGCTCCAGCGTGACAGCATGTTTGAGTTTTACAGTACCTACTTTAACAGGTGGGTCAGTTCCTCTCCATGACTCAACGTTGCACAAAAGTTGAATCAAAGCCCCTGAATCAGAATCTTTGCCTTTCAAATCGGATAGTCTACCCCAGAAATCACCTGATATCTTCATGTCATGGATGAGATGTTTTATGACATTACTTCCTAAAATTAGGTCAGCATTTTGCCCATCAACGACTAAAGCAGGTACAGTGAAGGAGCAGCCGAACACTTTCATCTGTACATCACAGACACCCAACGGGCTTGTTTTCTGACCTCCACAGCCAATCAGTGTGAGCAGAGTTAAAGAAACCTCATCCGAGGTAAGTACTTTTGCTTCTAAGAGTTTGGACAGGGCTTGCGTACTCATAGTACAGGCCATAGACCCACTGTCAAGCATGCCTCGCAGCGAAACAACATCGTGTATCAAAACATCGGTAAAGAACAGATCATCATTTGTGTTAAGTCTCTGCACATTTTGAAAAATCACTTTCGTCTTGTCATCAACACTATTGCAAAACTCAGAATAAACAGACGCTAAATCATTGTCTTCATTACCAGGGGACATAACACATGGCCCTCCACTAGTCCCCTCCTCATGTGGGCCATCTAGTTTCCCAACTGCTCAGAGTCAGGCCCGTTCTGTTGAGCTTGTGGTTTGTGGGTAGTCCCGGCAGAACAATCTGATGCTCTGTGGCCAGAGGAATGACAGTTAAAGCATAACCGGTTTATTCGACAGTGTGAAAAAGTGTCATGACTTTTATTGCCGCATATTTCACATGCAACAGTTTGTTTGGTTACCCCACTCCTTACTTTATGTTGAGGTCTGTTCACTCTTGTTGCCTGCTGACAAGAACTCTGGTCCAAAACTCGTTCCAAAAGACTGATCATGCGAATTAAAGATTGATCCTGAGTACAGTGCTCAGTATCCTGAGGTGGCGCCACTGCTGTATTTTCCTCCATACCACGGCCATGAGCACACAAAACGTCTGTTGAGCATGGCACGCAACGCCACTCACATTTACATTAGACTTACGTTGTAGGAGCTTATTCTCTCTCTGATACTCATCCAGTCTAATCTGCACATCAGCTGCAGTCCATTCATCCAGTGGCTTACACTTGAATATTAGAGCCAGCTCTGGATCTGGGCAGTTCCGAATGAACATCATAGTGACTTCACGCAAAGGGTCATCGAAAGTTTTCTGCTGTCTTTTTAGTCCTTCCCTAGCAATGTCATTAGCATTGTGCAGCCTAATCCAATAGTCAAATGGTTTCTCATTTTTCAAAGGCAATGTGGCATAAAAATCCGCCAAAGGCATGCACGAATACACAGTATCACTGCAATGTTGCTTGAGCAGGTCAAAAATAGGCTTTGGACCATCACTGAGGTCAATCAGTGGGTTGCTTCTCAGTCCAACTTTTACTACATCACGTGCTTTACCCTTCAACTTAGTCAGAACTTCATCGGCTTGATCTTTCAAGGGCACTTCACGCTTTCTCAAGTGTACTTTTACTGTCTCTACCCACTCGTCAACACACATTTTCTCTTCCCCATCACCCCTGAAGTACGGAGGCTCATTAACATCTTGCTTAACAATTAAGCTGACTTTTGACAATTCACTCATATTAGTTGAATCACTATTCTTGTTGTGGCCAAAAATGCCAGACTCGAGACATGTAACAATGTTCTGGCCAATGCTGCTGCCTATCTGTTTCACTATATCACTAATCATGTTTACTGGTACAGCATTTAAATCAGAGAATTGCACAGAATCATCAGAAACAGCACAAGACTGAGACAGTAGATGTCGGCACATTAACATGTCTTGGGCGAATTGGGGTTGATGAAAATGGACTAATTTTATCAGCCTTAACCGCCTGATGTGTTTCGACGAACCTCAGTACACCTCTTCCTTTTCCCATATTCATCTGACCATTTAAAGCCTCCATATCAGAATCAGATATATATACAAAAAAACAAAAAAAACCTTCCAATCACTTTTTTTTTTTTTTTTTTTTTAAGGCGTAATATAAAACTTCAATGCAATTAAATCCAATTACTAAAATATTTCAGTCCATTGCAGGTTTTTTTTTTTTGTCTTCTGACCCAGAGATATTTCAGTTCATATTCACTATTCACAAATGGCGAACCTCTCATCCACTCAGTCGCGCTGCAGCGGTGCATTCGTTGGCCTATCACCCCGGTAACTCCTCCACTCGCGTGTAACGTGTCCGGTCCCACGACGAGTGAAGCAACGATCACTGCACCAGTTGTAGCGGTGTGTTTTCTGCGTTGTGTTGTGATGTGATTAAAGACAGAGAATTCTTCCCATTCTGGTCCTCGTTTATTCTGTAGATTCAGATAGAAATAATGAAGACTCGTGCAGCATATAATTCAGCGTGCGCAACAATGCACGACACGCTGTGACATCTCGTGCAGACTGGGAATACTTTCACAAAACACATTTTAAGAACATATAACAACGCAGCATGTACCTGTAGATTCAGATAGAAATAATGAAGACTCGTGCAGCATATAATTCAGCGTGCGCAGCAATGCACGACACTGAGAAAAGAGAAAATTGCAGATATATAAAAAAATAATGAACGAAACATCTCGGTGTACATCACAAAGGGGCTTTAAATCAAAATCATACATATATATAATGTGGATTCATCAGTTATACAAAATGCGGCCCTAATTGAATCACTGCAAAAAACTTTGCGACCTACTGCTGTGACATCTCGTGCAGACTGGGAAGCAGCAAAGTGCGCCAACCCCCCAAGTCAGTATGGCGGCAGGAAACCCCAAATATGGTCATGGCAAGTGGAATCATAAAATCATCTTCTAAATACACAACTGCTACACCAGCGGACCAGTCGATGCAGGGATTATGTTCCCAGGATAACTGGATGCCCAGGATAACTGGATACTTGGGAGAGTCAATAAGATAAAAGGTTTCCGCCTGCTGGTGTTGATGAATAGTAAGGCATAGGGACTGAGTGGCCTCTGTTACCCGGTTCCAGGGGTCTGCCATCCAAGGCCGTAAATGTCTGGGGATGTGGAAGAACCTGGGTAGGGATCCCAAGTCTCTTAGCCAAGGACAGATCCAGGAATTCGCCTGCGGTGCCAGAATCAATCATGAGCTGGAACCGATGCTGGTGACCCTCCCAGGACAGAGTGGCTGGAACAGTAGAACAGCGTTAGTAGGAGGAGGTCTGATTCTCCCCATCACAGCCCTCCTGTAGCTGGGTGGGAATAGTCGTTTCCAGAGAGTTCGAGACAAGTGGAGCGAAAGTGGCTGGAAGTACCGCAGTAGAGGCAACGTCGCTTCCTCATGTGACGTTCCCTCTCGCTGGGAGAGAGCCTAGAACCTCCAGGGGATCATGGTGCTGTTCAGGGACTGAGGAAGCCTTACATGCAGGAAACAGACCCGCTCACAGGAACTTGGGACAGGGACGCTTCACAAGGGGAGAAAACAAAGCCAGAGAACAATCACAAACAAAGCAAGAAACTCAAGATACCTTAGCTAGTGAGGCTTCAACAATACCAGGCAGGAAACACAGGGCAACGACTCAAAAGCCGAGTGAGGGACCAAGGTAAAAATACACAACTTAAATACACTGGGAGGGAAATGGAGCACAGGTGAGCTCGATAATGCTAACAAGGTTACATGAGGAAGAACTAAGGCAGAGGAGGGGGGACATTTTCAGGAATTTTTTTTTTTTTTTAAATTTGTAAAATTTGCTTGACAGATTTTGACAATTAGTTCAACATTTTTGTATGTAATGACTCAAGCAATGAAATGAGGACTATTAGTTTTACATGGAATGACTATTCAACATTCACAAGTATAGTTACTGACTATAAGTATAGTTATTATTTTGACTGACATGACATTAGCAAATGATAATGTTATAAAACAGCATAGAGTTGTATGAAAACAATTGATGCATGTCCAAAAGCATTTGCAATTTGTTTTAAGGAATGAGAAACTGCTACTATGATGTGCACAACTGACTAAATGTTTTGGAGGTTGAACTTACTGTTGTGCAAATGTAAATAGTGATGTGAGAAATGCACCAAAGCGACTGAGGAAAAACTGTAATAATAAAGTCAAAGTCACAGTTGGGCGATATATCCTACATTGTCAAGTTGCAGAAGTTGACAAAAAGTCTCAAGACAAAAAAACAAACAAACAAAAAAAGACAATATTGCAAGAATAAAAAATAACTTTGCTTGAAGAATACAGAGTCGTTAAGAGATGCTTTTCTGCAACACATAGCTTACATTTGAGCCTTATTTTATATACTCTAAATGTTTTGAATTGAGCTGCAGAATGTGAGTAAAACAGGTTAAACCTGTTGAAGCTGCTGAACTGAAGGAGATGAAGAGACTCATCAAACTCTGGTCACTTCTGACAGCACTAACACGAATCTACTGTAGTTACTGTTCAAATCACCCGTTTACATACTGATTCTATTGATATCTAGGGTCACAATTAGATAACAATATGTTAAGAATTAAAGAAAAATGTTTTTATGATTTTAATAATTAAAACTAAAATGTTTATTCCTTGTATTCACAGAAATGTTCATAATTTGCAGAAGAATTATAATACTATAATCCCATAATTGAGCATGAGACATTTATTGATCAATCAGTATCTCTTTGAAAAAGACTAATAAGGAGGTTAAGGTTTAATCCGAGTCTTGTGAAGCGATATGATTACTTTATATGATGAGCAAAGGGAAATTTGAGTCACATTCCCTCTCAAATCAAATCTGGTGACATGTCAATAATATCAAACCCTCAATAGTGCTTGTGTCAGGATTTGAGACATTTCTCTAAATATCTTCTGTGTTGGAGGATTTCTGCATGTGTTAGCAATGGATGGAGAGATCATTTTCTCCTGTCATGATAATCACACTCTTCATCTCTGTTGATTTCCACAGGAACTGTTCCCAGCACCAGGAAGGACTTCCTCCAATGTAAGTCACTGAGAAAACAAGCAGAGAAACTCACTGAGTGTGTTCATGTTCTTCCTGTAGAAGGAGAAAGAAAACATGACAAACATGATTTACACAGGATATCTGGTAAACTGTACTGAGACACGCTGATATATTCAACATGAGGAGTTCAGATACATTAAAAGATCGGACTGATCGATAATTCCTGATTCTGATGTGTTTTATCTCCATCAGATTCCCTTCAGCTCTCTCCGGATCTGAACACAGTGAATAAAATCCTCCGTCTGTCTGAGGAGACCAGAATCATTACTGGCACTGATCAGTCGTATCCTGATCATCCAGACAGATTTGATCATATGTCTCAGGTGTTGTGTAGAGAGAGTGTGAGTGATCGACGCTGTTACTGGGAGATTGAGTGGAGTGGAGATGTGTCTGTATCAGTGTCATATAAGAGCATCAGCAGGAAGGGACGGGGTAAAGAGTGTGAGTTTGGATCTAATGATCAGTCCTGGAGTTTGTTCTCCTCTTCCTACAGATTCTCATTCACACACAATAACACACAGACTGAAATCAATGTAGAGTCCATCATCAGTAGAATAGGAGTGTTTGTGGATCACAGTGCAGGAACTCTGTCCTTCTACAGCGTCTCTGGAGACACAATGATCCTCATCCACACAGTCCAGACCACATTCACTCAACCGCTCTATCCTGGGTTTGGGGTTTATTCTGGATCAGTGAAACTGTGTTGATGAATCAGAACAGATTGTAGAGATTCTACCCATAATACTACGAGTATGGATCAGTCAGTAACAGTGATAAATCAGTGACTGTGAGCTGTTATAGAGTCTCTTCATTACATTAATACTGTCACTGAATGTCAAGTCAGAATAAATGTGTGTAATAAATCCTCATATAGACAGTCAGATCAGTGTGTGTTTTCTCAAGCTCTGTTTGTGTTGATGGAAATAACCTTCATTTAGTTCTATTATTGTCACGGAAACGAACTCCGTGATTCCCTCCTCTGACCATCAGAGGGCACCTTCCCCCGAATACTAGCTCTTGTTTGCACTTACACTCATTTCACTACATTACCCAGAAGCCCCGTACCTTGGCACTGATCACATCGGACAGCTGATACCTATCTGCTTCAGTATTTAGTCGCACTGAGACACTGGCTCAGTGCGAGGTCTTGCTCTCTTTGATGACATTACTAAGCGCTACTACTCTGTTGGATTACCCGTTGCTGAAACCTTTGTCTACCGTCTGTGACCCTTTGCTGCCTGCCCTTTGGACTGTCTGCCTGGATATCTCTTACGATCGCTTTCCCAAGCCAGCGGTCGCCTCTGCATCCGCCATTGCCCACGCGGCAGAGACACCACTGCACGTTAATCCACGCCTTTCATTTCCCGAAAGATTCGACGGAGGTCCAGCGAGATGTCAAGGGTTCATTCTACAGTGTTCCCTGTTTCTGGATCAACAACCCACTTTATATCCTAACGACTCAGCGAAGATCGCATTTGTTTGCTCGCTGCTTTCGGGTAAAGCCCTGGAATGGATCACGGCTGTTTGGAAAGCGGAGGGTGACACATTCCCATCTTACGATGCTTTCATTCAGAGTTTTCGTAACGTCTTCGACCATTCCCTCGACGGAAAAGGAGCCGGCGATCGTTTAATGGAATTAACGCAGGGATCTCAAACGGCGGCGGAGTACGCTTTACGATTTCGCACATTGGCTGCACAGACTGGCTGGGATAACGAACCATTGAAAGTTTTGTTTCGGAGAGGTTTGTCACAGGAACTCCAATCCGAACTTGCATGTCGCGATGAGGGAAAGGACTTAGATTCATTCATTGAACTGGCTATTCAGCTTGATCACCTCATTCGCTCCCGGAGACCAACACAGAACAGGACAACCCATGTTTTTCCCCGTAGCACTGACAGAAGCATTGACATAGACTTTGAACCCATGCAAGTAAATACTCATCGCATATCCCCGGAGGAGAGAAGTCGTCGCCTCTCACAAAACCTATGCTTGTATTGTGGTCAACCCGGACGTTTGAGAAATTCATGTCCCACACGTCCATCATCTGAGAAACAACGCGCGGTGAGTGTCAATAACTTTAATTCAGAGATGTGTGTAACTGTACCCATTGTTCTTACGATCGATGATCGGTCAATCACTACCGCCGCCCTGCTAGACTCAGGCACGGCCGGTAATTTTATGTCTTTTGGGTTTGCACAGACAAACGGAATTACTCTCACAAAATGTTCCTCTCCCTTGACAGTGGAGGCGATAGACGGGAGACCTCTGGGCACCGGTCACGTAACCGCCATCACTCAGGAACTCGTGATGAAAACAGGGATCCTGCACACAGAAAAAATTCACTTTTACGTACTACCCACTTCTACTACAGCTGTTATCTTGGGACTGCCATGGCTACGACGACACGACCCACATGTGTCATGGAGAGAGGGGCAAATTATCCAGTGGAATGACGCCTGCTATCCGAAATGTATCCCTTCAGTTGCTCCCCTCAACTTACAATCCATCAACATTACTGATCAAACCCTGGACATTGACATACCTGAGGAATATAAAGATTTAATTCTAGCCTTCAACAAAGAACGGGCATCCGAACTACCACCTCATCGTCCGTATGACTGCTCCATCGAGCTCGTCCCCGACGCCGCTCTTCCTCGAGGACGTATTTTCCCTCTCTCTCAACTTGAATCTGACACAATGAAGAAGTATGTCAAGGAGGAGTTGGCAAAGGGCTTCATTCGACCATCCACCTCTCCGGCGTCAGCAGGATTCTTCTTCGTGCATAAGAAAGATGGAGGACTACGGCCCTGTATCGACTACCGAGGGCTCAACGAGGTAACAGTTAAATTCAAGTATCCTTTACCTCTGGTTCCTGCCGCTCTTGAACAATTAAGAACTGCTAAATACTATACTAAACTCGACCTCCGGTGTGCTTACAATTTAATCCGCATACGCAAGGGAACCTGCGTCTCATGAGCGGTTACTCTCTGAGCTAATGTCCCCACAATAATAAATAAGTTTAGTAAAACAAGCAAAATGCAATCTGTTTTGTCATATGACATTCCTGTCACAGAGCCATCTTCACCTTCACGATCAGCCCCGCCCACTCGTTCACTCTCCCCGGAGTTCTGATTACGATCACCTGCCATTTATCACCACATCACCCTTCATAAGCTCTCTCACCCCACAGTTCAACGTCTGGACCAAGTGATATTTCAATTTTTCTTTTTAAAATAAATCTGCAAAAATGTCAAGAATTCTGTGTTTTTCTGTCAATATGGGGTGCTGTGCGTACATTAATGAGGGAAAAAATGAACTTAAATGATTTTAGCAAATGGCTGCAATATAAGAAAGTGCGTCAGAATACTTTCTGTACCCACTCTCTATATACAGATCAGGCATAACATTCACAACAGGTGAATCACACTGATCATCTCTTCATCATCTGTCAGTGGTGGATATATTAGACAGCAAGTGAACATTTTGACCTCAAACTTGATGTTAGAAGCAGGAAAAATGGGCAAGTGTAAGATTTGAGTGAGTTAGTGACGCTAGACGACTGGGTCAGAGCATCTCCAGAACTGCAGCTCTTGTGGAGTGTTCCCGGTCTGCAGTGGTCAGGATCTATCAATAGTGGTCCAATAGTGGTCCATCTATCAATGGCCCGTGTGGTTCGATCCAACAGACGAGCTCCTGGAGCTCAAACTGCTCCAGAAGTTGATGCTGGTTCTGATAGAGAGGTGTCAGAACACACAGAGCATCAGTTTCTTGCGTATGGAGCTGCAGACGAGACCAGTCAGGTGACCATGATGACCCCTGTCCACCGCCGAAAGAGCCAACAGTGGGACGTGAGCATCAGAACTGGACCACAGAGCGATGGAAGAAGGTGAATCACGTTTTCTTCTACATCATGTGGATGGCTGGATGCGACTTCGCCTCTTACCTGGGGAACGCATGGCTCCAGGATGCACTATGGGAAGAAGGCGAGCCGGCAGAGGCAGTGTGATGCTTTGGGGAATATTCTGCTGGGAAACCTTGGGTTCTTTCCACACACAAAACAGAGTTCAAGAGGCTAAATATGAGAAAACCTACAAAAATGTGTGAATACAAGGACAAATGCTTCTCTGGAAAAAGTCAAGGCATGTCATATTTTACAGTTTGAACTGACATGAGAAAAGACAAACAGTTGAGTGATCAGAAAAATGTAGGTAAACAGGTTCACTTTAACTCTACTTCTGACATGATGTGCTGGGAATCTTCTTCAGAAGTTTCCCGAACCTGTCAGTCTGCACCCCCCTTTAGAAAAACCCCATAAATGGCCTACCCAAACTGAAACAGATACGCTTCATGAAGCTTTGCACAACCAGCATTAGTGAAAGCAGTTTGTTGGCATTCAGTCAGAATTAATTACTGTCATAAAGAAAAAATATGAAGTTTTAAATGCTGCAACGGGAACCCAGAACCAGACAGGTATTGTATTGCACAGATGATATATGGCAAGAAACATGCCGGCAATGCAGCTATTGAGATCTTTGCAGATGATAATGGGTGAATAACGAGTCTTTTCTCTCTTGACACGCGTTCACAGGAGTAATGAGACAGACTGTAGAGCACACGACTGATGTTACACATCACACTGAAGCTTCAAAAGCGTCTCGAAGTCACGCCGCATTTTCTCATTTTCTCAGAAACACGTGATCAACGAAAAACAAGCCTCACTTTCTTTCCAGTCACGTGAATCCTTCACTTTGCGTGTTGGAATGTTTGAATCCAGACCAAGTTCAAGTCCATTCACTGACGCACACAAACAGGATTTTTTTCCTCAATGGATGCAGATGAAGCTCATATTTTATTTTCTGACTAAAATTAAATTCAAGTCACTGTTTAGGATATTACTTGAGTAAAGTTTTAAAGTATATGATATTTTTATACTTGAGTATGAGAAGGATGTTTTTATATTAAACACACTTAAATATTTTAAGTAAAAGTACAAGTAAATGCAAAATACAAAAGGAGCAGAAAATATTATTAAAAATTGTTCTAAACACAGATTGTTTTACTCTGTTTCTTACAGTTTGTTTGCTTTGAATTAAAAACATGTTCATTGTAAGTTTTAAATATAAAAAAATACTAATATATTAATTATACCTTGATCATTCATGTTAATTCATAGTGCATTATAACTAATGTAAGAGGCAACTTTAAAATGTTAAAATGTAAATGTTGGAATTATCAATGAACAACACGTTCATTAACCTTTAATGCCACAAATGGACTCTTATTGTAAAGTGTTTCCATTCATATAAATCCAAACAATCATGCTTAAAATGGCCATCTTTACACACAAAGGCATATTATATTTATACTTTCACTCGTGTTTTGATTCTGTTTTAGAACACTTAATAATTATCTAATCAAAATATGTGTTAAAGTGCAGATAAAAAAAAACTGAAATCGAACACATTTCTGATTTATGTTTCTGTCGGCTGCATGATTAGATACAACTTAAATATGCATCTTCGCTGGATAACGAATGCATAAAATCGAACGAATGGATATAAACTAAAGCAAATAGAGGGTAACAATCGTGACATTAAACAGTTGGTGTTTTTGTCACATTGTTTGAACCGCTTGAGGTACTACTAATGTTAGCATCTTCTCAGCCTCGACGGCAAACACACTGCTGTTCTCCACTAATTTAGTTAACAAACTAATACCTTTAGTGATATGAAAACATATACTGTAGTTCACTGTATAGCATACGGCTTTGTTGTCTATGTTTTAAATCGGTGTGCAGTTCTGTGCAGCGCAGCCTGCCGTCACGAGTCAAAACAAACTGTACGAGGCGTCAGTGATAGTTTTTATTTGGCCTCTAGAGGTCGCTCTCGTGCCGCGCTCTCCTCAGCCGCTGCAGAAACGAACACAACCCGCAAAATGAAATCAAGCTCTTGTTTGCACATGTTTGCTTGCAGTCTGTGTTCTTCATTTTTTATTTAGTAGTAAGTAACGAAAATGCTTTGGGGAAACTTATCGGAGTGAAAGTATGCATTTTATTTAGAAAATGTAGTGGAGTAAAAGTTAAAGTTGTCAGAAATATAAAAACTACAGTACAGATTCTCCCAAAAAATACTCAAGTACTGTAACAAAAGTAAAAATAATTCATTACATTACACCTCTGGTGACAGAAACTCACAGTTCTTTCCACACACAAAACAGAGTTCAAGAGGCTAAATATGAGAAAACCTACAAAAATGTGTGAATACAAGGACAAATGCTTCTCTGGAAAAAGTCAAGGCATGTCATATTTTACGGTTTGAACTGACATGAGAAAAGACAAACAGTTCAACTGAACTTCTGACATGATGTGCTGGGAATCTTCTTCAGAAATGTTTGAATCCAGAACATCACTCGACAGGTTTATGGAAGTTCAAGTCCATTTACCTGCACACACACATATAGGCTATAAAGTATACTGTATATCACATATTCATATACCCTATACATATATATATATACGTATATTAGGACATAAAATATAAGGAAATAATTAGAGCAGCATTTACTTGCCTCAAACAACTCTTTATAATAATGATAATAATAATAATAATTTTTTTAGTTGAATTTATTTCCAGAGCTCAAAGAGCTTTACATATCAAAACATGAACACAACAAAAACAGAAAAATACAGTATGAAACATCACAGACAATCATGTTTTCCATATTCCGTAATGTAAATAATACAGTCAGTAAGTACTGCATTATAAATATACTCTATTGTTAGAAGAAAAGACCTGAGATGAGCCGTCCATCATCGTGTTTACTGTCTTCATGTTCTTCAGCTGCAGAGATCGCTGGATGTCTTCCATTCGGGATTTCCTGGAACATTGTAAGGATTATGACTCGATGAGAACTGGAGATCTTCCTGAATGAGCCGTCCCCACGGACAGTGTTTAGAGCTCCATGAGTCTCAAATCACCGCATTTTGGGTAAAAATACAATAAAATTACTCCTCTCTATAGAAATCTGCAGTAAATATTTCCCCCAATGTGCAACTGAACGCCCTGAGGAACATTGTTTTGTCATGACTACCTTACAGGAGCTGAGGCTCATACTTCATTTTAAACGACTCGTTTTTTCATTTTCATAACTCCTGACACAAATTAAAAATCTCACGGTGACAGTAACTTCTTAGAGTAAAACCCAGGTCAAAAATGGAAGCTTGAGGATGATTGAGTGGAAAGAAGCATTAATACGGATTTGACAGGGATTATTTGTGTTTGTTAAATACTTTTGGTAAATGACTCAAAGATCTTTTTTTTTTTTAATAAATTAGGTGAGATTTTGCCTTTGTCTTTTAAAAAGCATCAGAAATCAGAGTGAGAGTAGTGTTCATGGATGAACATTAGAAAAACATTTTTATAAAGCAGCTAAACCTCACTTTAAACTTGATTTTGTCTCAATTATATTACATGTATCTTTGCTTTTTAATGTCTGTTATTCTTTATATTTCGGATGTAAAGGTGCTGTAGAAATAAAAATGACTAAATGAAAAGGTACATCCTCAGTTGAATTCTGATGCAGGGAGAAGCTTCATGAAACTGACTTGGATTTTTATGACATGGGAACACACAGGAAGATTGCTCTAAACGGTTTCACAGACAGGGTTTAGTCTAAGCCAGGATTAGGCATTCGTTCATTCAGGGTATTTAAGTATCTTTTATAAACGTTCACTAGAAAAGAACATTACTGGTGTCCGTCTTGAGACACAACAATGACTCAGACACTTTTGAATTTGTGTCAGTGCAAGTTGCTTTCAGTTAAAATAGTTCAAACATGCATTTTAATCTGGGATTAATTTAAGCCTTGAATGTGAACCTGTTTTACTAGTTTTACTTGGTTCACTGCAGAAGTTTTTTTGTAAAAACAAGGTGAATTCAACATGTTCACAGATTAATAAAAACATTCGTGGCTTAAGTCCCGCGGACCCACCAGCTGCATCAGCTCCACCAGCTCCACCAGCTCCACCAGCTCCACCAGCTCCACCGGCTCCACCAGCTCCACCAGCTCCACCAGCTGCACCAGCTCCACCAGCTCCACCGGCTCCACCCTCAGTGACACTAAATGACAAGCTTCTGGAAGCCCTCGAGCAACATCTCGGCTTACGCCCCTTACCTTCCCCTTATAAAGACAGAGAGCGGGTTTGAAAGACGCATATCAAGTTCAACACGACTCAAGTTCAACATTATTCAAGGTAAGTTATTAAACTCCAGAGAAAGAAATACTTAGAGATTGATTAGATCAACCATCAGTTCGCTTCATGTGACACAGCACTAATGTAAACTCAACGAAAAGAAGGAAAGATAATGGATTGCTCGTGGATTTCTCATTTTGAACCAATCCTAAAGAATCAAATACAATCCTTTGATGGACTAAATCATTGTTTCAGCTTTAGAATGTTTTAGGATTGCTTCCAAATGATGGTAGAAATCCTTCTCTTCATTCTTTCACAACACAATATGTGTTTAATCAGCTGTCATTCTTCTATCAGTGCCCGGTTATTCATCGCCTGAAATAACAGAGACAACATGACTGCAATTAATTATTGTAGTTTACTGACAATCCATATTTTTGGGATGAACTCAAAGGTGTCTGAAGTCAAATGTCTGTTCATACTGTAGCTGAATATGGTATATGTCGATCAGAGGATCAATATTTTAGTACGTTCATTATATTCTGTTTCAATGTACTGATAGTGATGTCTCAAAGATTCTTCTCAATGTTCCATAAACTACCGTCAAAGTAATTATGGAGATGTTTTTAATAAAAAATGTCTCAGAAATGAAATGAAAGGCCTCATACTGAGGGCTCAATCCTTGTTCTAGCCCCAAAAATACAAATATATAAATGTTGATTTGTCAGATCTCGTGATCGAAGCGTTTGAACACCTAATAATTGATCATGGATTACGGCCTCATTTCAGGGTGTAGATCCACAATAACGGTAAACTTTCTTCAAATCATTTCAATCTTGTTCAACAGAAGTGAAGAAGTGAAATACGATGGTACATTCAATACTTCACACCATACTTCATTCTCTTGGACCTCACCAAAACACGTTTAAGAGACATATCGAACAACATCAGCGAATTCCAGCCGGTCATCTGAGAAGAGCCGGTATCCATGACACGGCACGTCTGATGGTACATCATCATGGTCCAGAAGAAGCTCTGAGGATCACACTTCACACCCTGCAGAAGATGAACAGGAAGCCACTGGTCAGACAGTTCAGGCGATTGGTCAAGGAAGGTAATCAATGTGAAGCTCTTCACCTCTTCATTATTCATGACATCTACAAATAAACCATATACAAATCTGAATACCATGTCATCCTTGGTGGAAATGACCTGAACATTAATCCAGATTAACAGCTGTAGAAATACTGAAGTTGTTGCCAGATTGTGCTGACTTAACGCTATATGAAATAACTGAAAGAAGTTTTATTATTTATTGATTATTATGAACCAAAAGAAGTTGAGGACATCGCCGACGATGTGCTGCAGACGATTACAGGAGGTGATGAAGATAAGATTCACACATATCAAAGAATATATACACATCTCTCTATATACTCCAAATGCTCCATGTAAGACACAAGAGCATGTTTCTGACCAGTTCTTCTCATTTCAAGATGATGATGATGATGATGATGATGATGATGATGATGATGAAGATGATGATGAAGAAGAATATGGAGATGGAGATGGAGATGAATATGGAGATGAATATGGAGAGTAATCAAAATTAATAGGTGGTTATACGCATCTTTGGTGCCTGTACCCTAATTACTCATTTAATGTTGAATGTTTAATGTCTGAATCTAAAAATAAATGACTCAGACCCTTCAGTGAGTGTGTGTCAGTTCTGGAGAGTTGAGGAGAACACGTGTTTTAAAGGTTTACGTGGCCGGTTCAATTCTGCATGCTGGTTCCTACACGATGAATCTAAAATTGAACAGAGATTGTTGAATGAAGAAAGTGTGTGATCTTAACAGTAAACTCAAAAAAAAGAGTGTGACGTCATATGAAAGTGAAACTCCCTGCGCCTCACCATCGCCCCCTAGCGTTACCCGCACGCATACACGGGATAAAGTGATGTTAAAAGCAGGCATCAGTATTCTTAATAAATGATGAGAATAAAAACAATACATACGTGATATTAACTGAATCTATTTCACTACATGTGCTTACATTATTCAATAATCCACCACAAATCACAATTTAAGTTGCATGTCTGTTGTATTTGATCTTCGTTCATTTTATTGTGTATTGGATTGTTATTTGGATTATTGTTGTTGGTCAAATGTCTTGAGAACCTGCTGAACAGTGTTGGAATCAGAAGACGGAGAGAGAAAAACAGCAGATCATCACAGATCGACACTTACTGTTGATGGAGCGATCCAAACCTTCATCAGCATTATTCATGATCACACCACCACGTCTGGAGTGCCGTAAGAACCAAAATGCAAGAATTTATATATATATATATACTAAAAAGCAGATATAAAGTAGATATTTTTGAAATGCACTTTATGGTTTTGAAAATTATATCTTGTCCCATTTTACTCAACAATGAAATGTGAAAAATCTCCTCTCTCCTGCTCTACTGTCTACATAAAGGAAAAACACTGAAAATAAACCTTTAAAAAAAGCATTTTTCTATTGAATATAAACATATTCTCATGTCTGTCTCTCACTAGCAGAATAGCTCAACCTCACAGACACACATGCCATATTTACATATCGTCCATTAATGGGTGCAAACTCGACCGTTTTTGTTCCTCCAACCGGAATGTCCTGAATTACTGCAGCCCTGTGGAAATATTCTGCTGACAGAGGCAAGCCTTGATCCAGACATTAGCCATCATATTCATTACATTCACTATATATATATATAAATGAGTATTTTACATCATAAGACTGTATTAAGTTCTGTTGTCAGTCACGACTCAAATATCACCCGTCTACAATCTTCCTCCTCACACGCGAAACCATTCATTAGAGAAAAGCGTTTTCAAGTCTGGACATTTCTCAGTTATTTAGTTTTCAAAGAGGAAAAAGGAAACTACATAGTTGAATCCATGCCGTCCAGCTCTGAAGACGCTCTCTTTATCAAAGGACTCAACGTCGAGCTTATAGGGTTAGTTCACCCAAAAATGACATTTCTGTCCTCAGTTCCTCTCCCTCATGTGGTTCCACACCCGTAAGACCTTCGTTCATCAGACATTTAAACTTCTGACCCCTCCATAGACTGCAAAGTAATGGCATGTTTCAAAGGCCAGAAATGTAGAAAGACATGGTTAAAACAGTCGACGTGACTGCAGTGATTCAACCTTAATGTGATGAAGAGACCAGAACGCTGTCTGTGCGCAGAAACAAGCTCTTCCGAGTTCTCCGTCAGAACAGCAGCTCGTTCCTGGCCGGCTCCGGTGTCATCACCAGGGTTCCTTCTCTTTATGGGATTTTTAATGACCGCAGAGAGTCAGGACCTCGGTGTAACGTCTCATCCACAGGACGGTGCTTTATGACAGGATAGTTTCCCCATCACTATACTGGACCCGCACAGACCACAGGATGAGCGCCCCCTGCTGGCCTCACCAACACCTCTTCCAGCAGAAGCCTAGTTTTCCAGGAGGACTCCCGTCCAGGTACTGACCAGACTCAAACCTGCTTAGCTTCAGCGGGCTACAGGGTGATGAACCTGCTGGTCGTGCTTAAATAAATAAATCCACACGCAAACCGATGATAAATCTCACGGCATGTCATTTAGGAGTGACAGAAATTTGTCATTGATGATCAGTTCTGAATTTAGTGGGTAATGTAGGATATCCATATCTTTTCCCGTGTTTAATGGTCAGTCAGGGAGTGAGGGACGTCATATGTTGTGTTGTTTTCTTTCTTTTTTGTAGGCTCTGTAAGAAAGTTGATGTTTCTTCCTCTTTTAGGTAGAGATATTTTTGTTTTCTTCTGTTTGGGCTCTCCTCCTGAGGTCATGTTTGTGTGTGTTGGGTTCATTTGTGTTACTTAAGAATACTTATATTATTATTTTCTTGTCAACCCCTGCTTTAGTTCAAAATAAAAGGCAAACACGACATTTAAAAGTGGAAATTTGTCTGGATGTGTCTCTGGGATTGAAGAGCTGGAGATCCACAGCTCTTCGTTCCCTATTTACCCTAATATACCAAAATAAAGAACCACATGAGAAAAAGTATGAATGACTCAAGAAAATGTAAATGATTCGTTATTCATTAACACTAAAAGCACTTGGAAAGAACAAGACAAAGACAAACACATCGTCACTCTGCAGAAACGTCACACTTCACACTGACAAATAATCAGAGTTATTAGTTTGTATATTTGGCGTCTGTCCGAGGAGAGGCTCAGAGCTCAGTGTTTGACCCGAGCCCAGAGTTCTCCCCCGTGTTCTGGTTTAGGAAGTGACCAGACGAGTGTGAGGAGACGGGGGGGTGGAGGGATGCTGAAACTGCCCAAAAGCATCGGCGAGTCGACTGTGTCGATATATATATAGGTTTCCGCTCGTGCTGATTGGCAGACGTGTTGATTGCTGATGAATGACAGCTGGTTGGAGTGATGTGATGATTAGTAAGATCATTTGAACGTGTTCCTCCCGAACTTTGTTAATAAAACATCATTTCTAATGGGCTGAAAGGACTGTTCTCAGACGCTTACACAGAGAAAGTGGATAACCTCAGTTTTGGTCCCAAAAATGGAGGCATCTTTCAGGTTATGTAAGTAACCAGATTTCAGTTCCTCCAGAAAAACACAGATTTTTTTTGTGATTGTTGCGGGCAAAAATTCTTAATTATGCGGCACGTTTTCTTAAATGCGATGGAATATGCGGGATATTCTTGCAATTTTATGTGATTGATGCAAAAGAGCAAAAGAGGAAAGAAAGCTGATTCCCAACACCCTGTTCTCTCTAGACTATTACCTTCATGTCAAGAGTCATTTCTGATACTTCAAGACACTAAATCACTGAATATTGAAGTTCTCATTCTGTTTTATTTCACACCTTCATGAACACATGAATCAAACTTACAAAACATTCTGTCGCATCACAAAAGAAATATTCAACAACTTCTGTGAAAATGAATAAATAAAATATAAACAAATAAAATGTGCTTCCTGTTTTACAGAGGTCGCGATACAAAACACATCTTCTGTTAAATTAAGAGCTTCCAGTCTCTGACTGCAGCGTGAATTATTTCACACTCTACTGATATACAGCGTCGTCTGTGTTCAACACGCAGTTGAACGGAGTGCAGAATAATTCACCCCCACTGTCATGTGACGCACCGGAAACTGCTTCTTTTGCGCTTATTTTTGTTGGCGAATGAGAATGATCTGCGTCTTCATCACGGTTTCACCGCGGGGTTTGCAGTTGATGTTCACGTCACTTCATGAGGTTCATGGCAATAGAGGAAAATAATGGCGCTTTACTTGTGTGAAGAGAACGCAACGTTTTTCAACTTTCTGCTGAGATATACGTGACTTTTTTGCAACGAAAATACAGGGATTATGAAATCATGCTAGCGCCGCATATTTTGCTCGCTGAAATCAGCAATTTATGCGGCGAAAGTGCGGCGTATTTGAAAAAATGCGACCCTAGTGTAAATATGTGGACTTTGGCTGATTATGCGTGAAATCAAGCGATCGCATAATCACGTTTTTCTGGAGGAACTGAGATTTGTTCCAGGGTTATTTTACTTCAGCCGTATCGGCCCAAAGCCTCCAGCGATGCGTTCGTATACGGCCACATTATCTTTGCAAGAATAAACTTCTTTTTTAGTTCAATCAGTGTTTCTTCTTTATTTATTTGGCATCCATCAAACAATATAATTCTTGTAAGCGTTCAGTACATGTGCTGGATGAGGCCTGAGAAATGGGTTTTATGTTCCTGTCTGCACATGCAGCTTCCTTTACTTCCCCAAACACAACAATCAAAGACTACAAACATTCAGGAAATAATTCCACCAAACTTAAAGTAATGTTAGATTAGTAACAGATGTCAAAGGTCAGCACTCAACAGTGCACTATGAGAAGCATGTGCATAAAATATGACAAAAACTGTCTGTGTTTAAAAGAGGAGATTGGATAAGTGTAGGAGCTGGTTTGGGACTCGTGTCTGCGCAGGCGGAGCAGCATCGCAGATGAAGCTGCTAGAGAAGCCTAAGATGACACATTCTCTCTCTCTCCAGAGACCCCGAGGTCCCATTTCACTCCAAGTCAAGTCATCTTCATTTATACAGCGCTGTTTACAACACAGATGGTTTCAAAGCAGCTGATAATAGTGAATGCAACAAAGTTGGTTTTGGTTGTCCAGCAGCTCTGGAAGAGAGTCGTGGTCCAGCATTGATTCATTATCACCGTTATTAACTGAGGATCCACTTACATCACACTGTTTTCAGCTGGAAACAGAAAACTTTCAGTGCTTTACGTGATCATCTCCGTGTAAACTTCAGAAACATGAACATGTGAAAACGATGATGTGTTTTACGTGTTTCGTCTACAGGCGTGTGTGTTTATGTGTGTGTGGGACAAAATGACATCGCTAATTCCAGCATTTTTAGTCGTTTCCGTGGATCCGTGTGAACGGGAATCATTTTGATTTTCATTTGTACAGAGAAATAAACTGTAAAATCTTGAGAGTTGACTTGTCTGAAGTGTTTCAGCACCGTGAAGCTGCTCACACCGCAGTGTAAGTCTGTTTTACATCCAGAACTGCTCTATATATGATATATATTCCCACCGCCACGATGATGACAACTGAACATGTTTGTGTGAATGATTTACATTTCAACAGCAAACGAACCTCCTGCATCGTAAAAGCCAAGAGAAAATGACCTACACAATTAAACGGTATAAAAAGCTTAAACCTAGTAAGAAAATTACTTATTTTGAATTGTAATAGTTTCATTTGGAGGAACTGTCTCTTAAAGTTCAAGAAGAACGTGATAACATCCAATAAAGCCGTTCATCATTTGACCAGAAGTGACTCTAAACTAAAGCTATAAAACAGAGCCTTGGTTTGACATTCCCTGTTCATCATTTCTGTAAATGTACCAGAGTAAAACACAGATGCTTTACTCACTTTATATGTGAATGCAACATTAACACACTTCTAAACAAGTGAAGACGTCACATGTCAAACGATCTTCTGATCTTTACACGCTTTTCATGTCCTGGGGTGAGTAGAGTCATGAACAGTACATGACAGTTTAATGATCATCACTCGAGGACGAAGAGCTTTCCTCCCGCTATCACCAAAGTCTTGTTTTGTGTCATTTAACAGTGTATTCTTCTTCAGTGGATCTGTGATCCTTCTCAAGCCAATACTTCCACTCAACGAGACACAGATGAGTGTTTGGTGAGGTCTCCTGTGTGAAGATACACTCTCATGTTCTGCTGTGGACAGAGAAGAGTCCGCGCTTCACCTGATGATGTTGTCCTGTATTTGACTCCCAGTTCTTGCAAACCTTTGGGTCTCAAACTGCTCCTGGAACAGTGTTTGATCATCTTCAAGACGTCTTCGACGTGTGGCCATGAACGCTTTCTTCTCCAGGTTCTCTCAAATCCTCCATGGATTTTGTTCTACAAATAGTTGAATGAAATTGACAGAGTCAGTTGACACTGCCAGTGATGTCCAGAGGAACAACAGTGTCAAACGGTTTGTTTGTTTGATGAAGTCTCTCTACACGTGTCCTTCACCGTCCATGTCCTGAGTGACCAGCACTTCATCACACAGCTGTGGCTTTTTCTGGTAGAAATGGTGGTAAACTTTACCACATTCTCACATCTCACTTTATGAATCCATAGTTTTCTTGATGTTTCATCCTTTGGGAAGCTCTTGGCAAGATTATTAGCGGTTTCAAAATAATATCTTATCATTTTAAGCTGATGACGTAAGTATGGTATTTGTGTACTTTGTTCCTCCAGTGGTCTTCGGCGCTGGTTCACCGGTTGTCCTTCTGGCAACACTTTTGGTCGAGACTATCCACTGCATGTCTCCGTGTGACCGCTGACTTGATCCAGTGATCTAGCCATCAGGATTTGACCCTTGTCAAAGTCACTCAGATCTCTTTGATCGGACATTTCCCTGCTTCTGACACAGAAGCGTTTCCTTTTTCTCTCGTGCTCTGGAGAAAACGTGTTTTCTGGAGAAGGTCACTACCTTGAAGGCCAAAATAAAAGGGAAGTTCAGCAGGGGATGAGCCGGATGAGGAGGAACAGAGGAACCGGGACAGAGACTGTGAAATCATGGACATAATGAGAGGAGACAGACTGTTTACTGTGCTGAAGAGATCAATAAATTACATTAAACAACATGAAGCAATTGTTGAATACATTGTTTATTTTGTTCACAGTAGTAAATACATAAAACAAATTTATGAACAGGGTTAAAAATACTGGTCTGATTGAAGGTGAACAAGAAATCAATTGAGTATTTTTAATGAAATCATAAGAATGTTCAATTAAAACATCATTGTGAAATAAAAACAATCAAAACTGAAGGGTCCTCTGTTGTCTGTAAGTGACGTTTGGCTGCAGTTTCTCAGTTCTCCATGTTCCCTGGTTTTGTTTTGGCTTTATTTTCATTAAAATCATCTTCCTTCATGTGGATAACAATACAGCGAAACTAATGGAGGAAAACTTAAACGAACACTTTAGTTCACTTTACTTGCTTGTTTTCTTTTTTTTCGTGTTCATGCAGAAGGAATAACTAGAATCAATGAAAGTAAAATTATCATTCTGATCATTTGTGATGAGACTTATTCAGCTCATTCGATATAAGATAGATCTAAAACGAATTTCTTTCTTTTATGAAACAAGCTGTTAAAAAAAGGTCTTCACCTTTTTTTAAGTAATGTATTTTTATTTTTAAGTATTTTAATAAAAATGCAAGCAGAACATCCTGACACAAAGCCAAATGTTTAAGTTTATAGTTGTAGTAAAGGGTTAAAGTTTATTTAAATGTCTTCATTTTTTCCTGTTCGTCATTCTTTGCCTTCTTGAACAGAACTCTTGGATCATAGGATGACTCTCTTTTTCTTGTAGCAGGTTTGTATGTTTTCCAGGCCTCTGGAAGCACTCCTCCTGTGGAAATCTTACTGATGATCTCTGCCTTCTTCCTGACGTCCATCAAACACCGGATGCGATCTTGAAATCCAGGCTTGGCTTCTTGTTTCTCAGACTCAATCATCAGATCGATGTAGTCGGGGATGGACAGAGGATTGGGCTTGAGGGCGATTTCCTGCAGCCGCTCCAAGGACTCTTGAGATCTTTCAATTAGTCCGGTCACAATATCCTGGACAATCTCGAGCTCCTTTTCCAGTTCTTCAAAGATCTTTTCTTTTGACATGGCCTGTCCATGTGCCGCCTCAAATCGCTTCTTTAAATCCTGATCGGTTTCCTTTCTCTTTTCTGGGACATATGTCCATTTGTATTTCTGATTGAAGTGCACATTCCAGACACACTTTCCAGGACAGACCGTACACTTTCCATCTTTCATGACACTGCACTTATAGTTATCACTGTCATTTGCGTAAACACATTTATCATGACATGTGAAGTGACAGGTTTGGCAGTTCATTAAGTAGTAGCCAGTTTTGTTTTCGATCTGTTTTGGGACAGTTACTTCCAATTCATATTCAAAATCCTTGTTTGCCTCCATTTCAGCCTTGTCCTGCTGCAGAGCAGCTCTTGTCTTCCTGATTTCATCCAGTTTCGTCAGACCAGCTTTGATTTGGGGCTGGAGACCTTCCACATGCACTTCCAGCTGCTGTCGCTCTTTCAGGACCTCCCGTGTCAGAGTCAAGCTCTTGGTTTCCATCGTTCTAAGGGATGCGAAGAATTTTTTCATGCTAGAAAATCCCACCTTCCAGAACATTTGATCAAAGTTTTCAGTGTCAGAGTCCTCATCCTCTGCAGATATATTGGTCGCAAACACAGCAGAGTTGTTGAACTTGAAGTGAAGAGGTTCTCCAGACTCATTGGTGGAGCAGGGAAACCCAGAGACTTTGATGGCCTCGAGAACAGGAGGTCTTTTCCCATCGGCAAAAGTGACCATCATAAGGATGTTTTCAGCAATATCCTTCCCAAATATGGAAAGAATGGAGTCAAAGACGTATTTCTGTGTGTGCGTCAGACGGGCAAGTGAAGCCTGCACTACAAAACACACGGCATCAATGCGGTCGATCCCTCCACGGGCGGAGAAGAACTCCTGAATCTGCGTTGTGATTTTCTGGTCATGTGAAATTCCTCTGGTGTCACCGAAGCCTGGTATGTCCACAATGGTCAGGGAATAAGGGACCTGGAAACCATCCATGTGATTGATCTGATATGCCGTGATCTCTGAAGTTTGCCTTTCAGCCTGGGATTTCTGCTTCCCCTCATCTATCAGCACAAACCGGAAGTCATCTTCCCATTTCACCCCCAGGATGTAGTTGATCATGCTGTTGATCAGAGTGGTTTTTCCTGCTCCTGTGGCTCCGATCATCATGATGGTCTTGTTCTCTTTTGTGGTGTTCTTCCCAAACGTGCTTCTTCTGCAGAATCCATTCCTGTTCTTCCATGTTGAATCCAGGTTGAGTTTAAACATGGGTATGTTTTCATTGCTTCCACTGGATATTTTTCTGCTCCAGCTGTTCTTTATATTATGTGCAACACTAAAGCTCTTTCTATTGCTGTGGTCTTTTCCCATGCTTTTGCTGCTTGTGTTTTCTCTTGATGTTTCTGTTGGTTAAAGGAAAAGGAAATAATTGTTTGTATGTCCATTTATAAAAACAGTATGCAAAATAAGTGAGTAAAGCTCAAAATCATTAAAATGTCAAATGATTCAAAACTGTATCACAAATTAATAATTGTAATAATTGAATTCTTTCATAATTGACAGGTAGAGTAGTGCAACAAAAGCTAATACACATTTGATCACTGGAACACCAGTCAGAAAACCTGTGATCTCTGAAACAAAATTGAGTGCGTAAAACATAAACCTGGTTATAAAATGGCCTGTGAACCTCCAACTTTCTCCATTTTCAACCAATTTTTCAATCTCCTAACAGCATTAGAAAAAAAAACATTTAGTTCAAAGTTCTTTTTTCCTAATACATTATGGAGTCATGTTTGTGACTGTAACGAGTGTGTGTCCAGGGAAGAAGCGCACGGCGGAGGAAATCTTAGCATAGAACTTTTAGTAAAGCAACAGGAGAATAACAGAGATTTATATAAAACTGACATCATCACTATAAAAGTCTAGACAGAAACTGAGGGTTTAAATACACTGAGAACAAACGATAGTAATGAATGAAACACACCTGACAAGAATGAACTAATAATGAAATCAAATCAGTAACATAGAAACCAAGGAACAGAGGAAAAATCAAACAACACATGATGAACAGAGTCCAAAACAGACACACATGTAACAGTGACGTGTCCATGAAAACCTCACGATCATTAAATGTCCTGCTACTGTACAGAAGTCTGTTGAGTCTTGAGGTGCGTCACGGTCGAAAGCCATACCTGTCTTTCACTGCTACGGACTGCAGAGGTGCATGTTTTTAGCTCTGGTATTATTATTGGTATTAATTCTTTGTTTTCTTTAATGTGTGTGCTTTTGCAATATTTATTCTCTTTGTAATATTTACTTTGAGTATATAATTTGTCACCCTTTTGGTTGAATTCATTACCATCGGTATTGTTCTCTTTCTGTTGATTGCAATGCGTGCAGTTGCTTTTTTTTATTATTTTTGATCACCTAATTCCCCCTGCATCTTCTGACAGTGTCATTTGTGTTTTTCTTTAAACATTTAGTAAATTGACTTTGAATGTGTTTTCTTTATTTACATTTTTTCCCCTGCTTATTAAAATGTATGTTTAATTGGCTGATTTATTTTCTTCCAAAGTGACACTCCTATTTCTTTCTTTATATGAGCTGAGTGCTTCCTGAAGTGGTCTGGTTCTTTCTTGGGTTAAGGGTTAAGGGTTGGCATTATTCCTGTGTCATTATTCACAGTGAACTGTCCAGGTGTGATTCTAATTGGCGGTGTCTCTTTGTTTACCTGCCGCTGTCGTATTAGTCGCACTCCTCATATAGGAAGCCTCAGCCCCTGCACAATCATGGTTCATTTCTTTGGTGATTTTTTGAAATGATTGCTATTTAGCTTTAATAAAAATATTTGTTTGTACAGAAACTCCCTCCTCTTGCCTTTTCTAAGCGGATCGCACCTGTGTGCCTTCATTTGGGTTGTTTTCCCGATTGTTCCTGGATGGCGTAATCACTCCAATTTAGCCAATTGCTTCAATTAAATTCACCAGAGTTGGTATTTTTCAACCTCCAGCACATAATTCCATCCATTAGCTAAGGATGTTTCAACCATCTTCTTTCTGACTCAAATAATCAGGTAATGGCTGGTAAAAATTTAGTTAAAGCAACAGCTCTGGTGTACACCACAACTGATGCGTAATAATAGCAATGGGCAGGTCACTTGGTAAATGTCACAATCGACAGATATCCCTTTACTATCAGTGTAAACATGTGCTAAAACCTTTGAATGTTTTCCATCCCGTCAGGTTTATGCCGCACCATAGTAATGCAAACACATTCAAGAACTATGACATTACATGCCCTTGTAAAGGCTATAAATTTCAAGCATAAACTTTAAATTCAATAGGGGCTTTTTTCTAAACAGCGAGAAAGAGACTCAAATAACTCTGTCGATTTTGGTCATACAGATAAGGGTTATACATCATTATAAACCAAGGGTGGCGAACGTCGGTCGCAGTTTCTCAATATGCGTTCTTAAGCGATCTTGCGTCCTTGTGTTCTCGCTCTACATCATCATCAACCGTCGAAGTTCAATTCCAATACTCAAGAACGCAAGAACAGAGGATGCATGAGAGTAGCCAGATGTGTTCTTGATATCGAGGATGTGTCGAATGCAGCCTTGAGAGAATCGAATCGTTAAAAATCCCAGATGACGCTGCGGGCGGTCGACGTGCGGATGCCTGCAAGCTGAACGTTCTCGTTCTCGCTTATGAGACTCCCGCTACAAGCTCGCAAATACATGACGGCTCGTGAAAGTTAACATTTATCTGATTGTTTTGCGATTGTTTTTCATTTTAGGGTGAGTTATCACTTTAAGCTGAATGAAAATTAGAAATGTTGCCTTGCTAATAAACTGAAATAAGTAAGTTGAAGCACTAAAACTAACTGTAAATAAAATAAAAACCTTAATAGCAATATTTAAAAAAAACAGAAAACTAATAAAATGACAAAAGCACATAACGAAATGACTAAAAATTTAACTAAAATTAAAAAAAATATAAAAATTCTAAAGATTAATTAAACTAAAATGCTGAAAATGCAGATCATCCTGCATCGCAGGATTATTATAGTTGACTGACCCCGACTAAGCCTGGTTTCTCCCAAGGTTTTTTTCTCCATTTGTTGGAGTTTTGGTTCCTTTGGCTTGTTTAAGTTGGGGACACTTGCTTGATATTCAGCAGTGTTTTTGATATGCCTGCATTGGTGTCGTTGTATGTGAACTGAGCTGAGCCGGACGATTACGTCACTGTTTTCTGCAGTGCTGATATACATAAATTAACTAGACTAATAACTATTGATCTTTGCAACGGAATGAATCAATCATATATAGAATAAGCTGCACAATGACACCATTTTCTTTGGGAGCTGCTGTGCAGCCAAAATTATTTGCCAATTATTAATGTAAAACAATTTGCATTCTAAAAAGTGCTATATAAGTAAATGTGACTTGACTTGACTTAATTTTAATAAAGTGATAACGTAATTGGCATATAAAAAGTGTTTTAACATTGACAAAGCATAGGTAACACTAAGGCTACTATTTTCATAAATACAAAGAAGATAAAAAGATATCAAATTATATGAAAACAATGTATAGTAATATGAAAGAAACCTTTAATAGGTTCTGACATTGGTTTGTGATGTTATGTTGCATTTATTGTGCATTAGCCGCTACTTATAATATCCTGGGATGGTCAGTTGAGCATCAAGGTCACAGCACATCTCAATTCTCACAAGGATGCATTCTGGGTCCTCGCATCCTTTCGAGTTCGTTCTTTCAAGGTCGCCTGGCAAGAAATGAGAACCATCCCTGGAGAGCCACGGTCCTGCAGAGTTTCGCTTCAACCCAAATCAAATACACCTGAACAAGTTTATCAAGGTCTGGAGGATAGGAAGCTACAGGCAGGTGAGTTTTTATCAGGGTTGGAGTTGAACTCTGCAGGACTGTGGCTCTCCAGGAGTTCGCAACCCCTGATATAAACTATTATTCCTAGACTTAATAAGTACGACTCATAAAGGTTCCTAAGTGTCAGGACTAGGTCTCAGCTCCTGAATGATTTAGGAGAGCTGGAGAGGTCCAATAACATAGTTAGGAGTAACAAGATGGAGCAGAGAGGAGGAGAAACATGTAGTGGAGTCCATAAAACGATATAAACTTGATTGACAATTCTTTTTGTAACTGACCTAATAAGAAAAGCAATAACTTGAACTAAATGTAATGAATTCAAGAAATATTACGTTTAATGCATTTTAATACATTTAGTGACTTTGAATAAACTCTTTATAACTTTAAATGTAATAACTTCTCCCACTCTACAAATCAATGCTCTGACTGTAGAAATGAAATAGTAATACATTTTTTGGTGACAGTGAAACCGCAGCAGAGCCGGTGATAACTTGAGTCCATAAAACTGATACGCACTTTTTTTTTTTTTTTTAAATGACCCTACAATTTTCCTTAAACCATTAAAATATGAAGAAAATATTTTTATTTTTATGTTCATATTATTAAAATGTTTTGAAATATGGGGGGAGAATAAAACACTAAACTAACTTTCCTGGAGCTGTTGGAGTCGTTGATGATGTAACATGTCATTGCTCCAATTGTAAATGAGGAGACTTTTCAATAGAAAAAAATTCCACACCATCAATATTAATTTGTGATCATTTTGCACATTGTAAAGCTATTTTTAAGAAATAAGAAATGGAGATGCTTGTTAATGCTTTTATTTCTTCACGGCTACACACAGCTGGGTAACACTTTACTTGAAGGGGTGTGCATAAGACCGACATGAATATAGCAAGCCGTTTTGACTTTTATTCATTCTCAGGATATGAACTTTCACTAGTTAAAATGTTAATTCTTAATATCAGGAATTAGATTTTCACTAGTTAAAATGTTCATTCTTGATATCAACAATTCAATTTCCACTAGTATAAACTATAATGCTTGATATCTGTAATTGTATTTTCACTAGTGAAATCCCGCCATAGGCTGCCATTCAAATTCAATTGTTGATATCAAGAATTCATTCCTTACTAGTTGAAATTCCAGTTTCTCATATCAGGAATACAATTCTTACTAGTAACAATGCACATTTCTGATATCATGAATGTGATTGTTACTAGTAAGAAAGCCGTTTTAGATATCAGAAATTATATTGATATCAGGAATTCATTTTCAGATATCAGAAATGAACATTTTTACTAGTAGAAATTCAATTGTTGATATCAAGAATAGACATTTGCACTAGTAACAATGTAATTGTTGATATCACAAGTTCATATCCTGAGAATGAATAAAAGTCAAAACAGCTTGTCATACATGACAGCATCATAATCGTGACATGACACACGTCGTGAATATGAAGGAGTGTTTCTGACGACTGACATGAAGTGTCATTCGCTCAATTATGTCATTTTTAATACAAAGATGACAGTGTTTGAGATGTCTTTGTCATGACAACTTGACATTACCAAGACATATAACAGCGTCATGAACATTTTCCTTGACCTAAACTACAGTGGTACATAAAAAAGAAATTATGAAATGAAAAATATTCATGACACTGTTATAAAATAAATACTTAATGACATTTTAATGACAAATTCAATTTGTACCACTGAAAATAAAAAGTGGTCAGAAAAATATTCATGACACAGGTATAATGCTCTCATGACAGCCAGTGTCAAAACTAGTTTAATGTAATGTTAACCCATCAAAGTAAAAAAGCCAAAAGTAGTTTCTTAAGTTTTATAATTAATCTGTTATGTCATGTTTATGACAAATGTATGACAGGTTATGATGTTTTGGTTCATGTCAAGTTGTCATAAAGCCTTCTCAAACAATGTCATCTTTGCATTAAAAAAACATAATTGAGCGAATGACACTTCATGTCTGTTGTCATAAACACTCCTTCATATTCATGACACGATTATGAAGGTGTCATGTCAGTCTGATGCACAGTCAAGTGTTACCCACAGCTGTAATGTTCTGTACACTTGTTTGAACAAATCTTCTCTATTACAAATTGTATAGTAGGCAGCTGCTAGGCTTTTGACTAGGTCCAGCAGGAGGTTGCACATTACTCCTGTGCTTACGGTCCTTCATTACTTACAGGACCTTGTATGGTCAAGCACCCTCTGACATCCAGGATCTATTGCATTCACACACCCCTGCTCAGTCTCTGAGGTCTTCAGGCCAAGACCTTCTAACTGTTCCCAGAACACGTCTTAAGACAAGCAGTGATTGTGCCCTCTGTGCAGTTGGAGCTCTGGAACTCTCTTCCTGTGACGTTGAGAACTAAGGGTTCTGTGGAGTCTTTTAAAAAACATCTAAAGACATCTCTTTTTGGACAAGCTTTTAATTAACAATATGGTTTGCCTGATATTGATGGTATTTGAACAGTATATTAAAGTATATTTATCTTATTTGTTTTGATGTTATTTTTATTGTAAAACATTTTGTGACCCTTCCTTGTCTGTGAAAGGTGCTATATGAATAAACTTTACTTAATTACTTACTTTTAAAAATAAATTTACATATTAAAATGTTTCAGTGTCTCCACGTGAAGCGGTCTCTGAAACACTCATCAAATCACGGCAATATCATATTGACCAGGCTGACCTGGTTTCTAGCTGTACTAGTAACACAGAAGTCTCACAACATCCAGAACGAGGGACTGCTAAAGGGCCGTAGACCAACTCAAACTGGATCTTAGAGACTGGCATCCTGGAGAGCAGGACTCAGCGAAGTGCTATTAACCCTTGGAAGTGAGGGGACTTAATATGCTCGATCCTACGATCTAGAAATCACCTATGTTTCACGGTGCTAAGGAGGCTGTGGACTCTAGCAGGGACCCTCTTGAGGGGAGCGGTCCCAGCCTAAGTGCTGGTGTAGGGAACAGCACATTCCAGTTTATGGCGAGGCCCCTCTCTGTCCATAACAGTGGACAAAGGTTTGCTACATTTTGATTGGATCTTAGTGGTCTAACACAAACAAACTGTTCAACGCCATCAGACAAAGATGCTAGGACAATAGCCAGACATCTCTTAGAAGGTAAGAAGACGACCTCTGGTACCAACCCCAGGTAGGACAGGATCCACATGCAGTTTCTGCCCTTCACTCGTCTAGAGCTTAATTCCTAAGGTTCCATGACAGTTCAGTCTTTTTCCATCATGTTTGGTCTCTATTTCTTTAGAATATTGCCAAAGGTATTTTGGTGGTGGTATTTTTCGAAGGCCACAACCAAAGGCAAGTATTGCTGTTAAAAGTACCCACACTTTTGGGGACTCACTTGCAAACAGGCCTGCTAAGGCCTACTTATCCAATAGCATGTCATTGCTCGCTCACAGGGAGGCCTACCAAGGCCTTCTACCTGCGAGCAAAAATCTGCTTGCTGTCACAAACCCAAAGTCCTGGAGACTCACTCACAGGGAGGCCTATTAAGCCCAGAAACCCGGAGCGTGTCTTGTTGCTACAACATACACACTGATTGGGGCTGCTCACAGGGAGGCCTACTAAGGCCAGCTACCTTATAGCAAGTCTAGTAGCGGAGATAGACTATTTAAACAACGCCTAAGCCTGGGACCTATCACATCGCCGACAAGTAGTGTACTCAGTAAAAGCACTTTTTACCCTTTAAGCAAGGGGAGTAAAAACTTATATTGCAGGGCAAATAAAACAGAGCTAAAGCATTTACATTTACATTTAGTCATTTAGCAGACGCTTTTATCCAAAGCGACTTACAAGTGAGGAAAACAAACAAGTGATTCTTCATGAATTGGCAAATAACACAGGAAGTGCTCACAATACAAGTTTCATACATTGCTCAGTACCATAAGCTAGAGTAGGAAGGGAAAAGGGAAGGAAAGTTTTTTTTTTGTTTTTTTTTAAAGCAAAGCTTAGATAACTCAGATAACACCTTGTATAACAAGGGAGTACCAGCTACATGACCCTGAGCAGCTACAGGGTAGAAGCCTAGCACAGAGCTCTAGGGGATTGGGGGTTTCATAGAAAAGCCAGCCACAATCAACCCAAAGCTTGAATATTAGTTCAGCTGGCTTACGAAGAGCAAAGGGTAAACGGTAACTCAGCTTCTAAAATGTGATTATAACCTAGTGGTTAGGGGGCTAACCTGCCTATTCTGCCTCTACATCAACCTGCATTATGCCCCAATGCAGAAAGGGGGTGGCCTTTGGCCATACAACTCTCTATTGAGAGGAAGCCAGCAATAGGAATGCAAAAAAGAGAACCTACACTCATGAGGGGTCAGGGGCGGGAATGCTTAGCAGACCGCCACAATCCCTCATGCTCAGCCTAGGCCAGCTGTCAGGGCAGCCCTGGTAAGGGCCAACGCAAAAGTATAGATCTACCCGGCGCTCCTCAGAACAGCAGCCTCAACAGAGCAACTCTCAAAGAAGAGGAGGCATAATGTCTCAATCTGAAACCACTAAGGTGGCTGATCTTTTCCTTTAAAGCCTTAGCCATCCTAATTAGATTTAGGATGAGTGACGCTAACCAGGTAACAATGTCAGGTGGCCCCATGGCTCGACGCTAGACATTTAATTTATCTAAAGTCAAAGCGCTTTTCTCTTTGTACAAAACAGGGATCCTACATAGGGATCCTACACAGGGAACAATGGTCTACAAACAAATACATTAGTATTTTAAAAGATACAAGACCTGGTAACAGTTCAACCTGCGGCCATAGGGTGCCGACCTACCACCATGGAAAATGTGGGGTCTACCACCCTAACAAGCCTGAAAAGGCCTTTTCACTATCTAACCACTCCTTCCCCTTTCGATGGAGATGCCAAAAAGCTCAGAGGGAAAAACCGGTGCATCGAGGAGAGCCAGGTTCAACGACAGATGCCACTTTGTGGCCACCATTGCCGTCATTGATCAACCGATCATAGCAGCGGTCTGTTTGGTGGCCCAGAAGTGTAAGATCTGTGGAGCTCTATGACCGCTTCAGAGGAGAGACACTGCCCCTGGTCCAAGTCCCTCAGCAGGTCATCCTGATATGCCTGCAAAACAGCCGTTGAGTAGAGCAGCACCAGCCTGGCCCGCTGCTTCACATCCCCTGCCATTTATACGTGATGCCACTTTAAGAGGTCTAGATGGCAGGGTTGGAGCCTTCAGTGTCGATCTCCGCCCCGATTAGCCCCCTTTACGAGATAGTTCGGGAAAGTCTCATCAATCGGTGGCATCTATTTATTAATCTGTATTTAATCAATATATTAAAGGTGCAGTGTGTAAAAATTTGTGAGGATCTATTGACAGAAATGCAATATAATATACATAACTATGTTTTCAGTGGTGAATAAAGACCTTATACAATGAACCCTTATGTTTTTATTACCTTACAATTAGCCATTTCTATCTCATACACCGCAGGTTCCAACTCCATGTCAAGTCATTTACAGCAGCTCTAAATGGACAAACTGCTCTACAGAGCTCGTTTCGTCACTATGTTGTTGTTCTTCTAAACTGTTCATTGTTTTTAGAGGGAGCTTGCATCATCAATACGTTGAATATGCATGAAGAAGTTGTAGAAGTAGCAGTCATCTGGTTTATTAGAAACAGAGACTGTTCTTTTTTGAAGAAGAAACTTAACTGACTTGACATTGCTTGACTGGCTAACATACTCTCTGCTGTCTCAGATGACGACATCTTTGTCTTGTGCAGCTAGATGGCCACTATAGCTTCTCCGAAAGGGAGGGGTAAGCTCCGTTGGTTGCAGTTCGCAACCTCACTGCTAGATTGCCGCTAAAATTTACACACTGCACCTTTAAATCAAAGACTTGTATTTAATCATACTTGAACAGGTGAAACGTGCTTTAAGACAATAAGACAAAACTGACAACAGAGAATATGGCGAGTTGTCTTGTCTGTAATATTGCTGTCATGATGTGGTGAACTAATTTATATAGTATATTTATCTGTTAAAAATATTTAATTTGTTCATGTCTTTCTCATTTTATCATTGAAGCTTGAATTTGTTGTCATACCTTATTTTATAGATTCACAATGAACTTCTGTGTGCATTTAATTTATTATGAATAATTAATGTTTATCATTAAAGGATATAAATTATGAGATTTTTTGCATTTGATAAAGCAATAGTAATAATAATTCGTTACATTTATATAGCGCTTTTCTGGGTACTCAAAGCACTTTACATATGGAGGGGGAATCTCCTCATCCACCTGCATGATGATAAGCAGCCATATTGTGCCACAACGCTCACCACACACCAGCTTATTGGTGGAGAGGAGACAGAGTGATGAAGAATCAGTGTATGGGGATTATTAAGAGGCAATAATGGACAGAGGCCAGTGGGCAAATTTGGCCAGGATGCCGGGGTTATATCCCTACTCTTTTCGAAAGACATCCTGGGATTTTTAATGAGAGTCAGGACCTCGGTTTAACCTCTCATCCGAAGGACGGTGCTTTTTGACAGTATAGTGTCCCCATCACTATACTGGGGTGTTAGGACCCACACGGACCACAGGGTGAGCGCCCCCTGCTGGCCTCACTAACACCTCTTCCAGCAGCAACCTAGTTTTCCCAGGTCTCCCATCCAAGTACTGACCAGGCTCAGCCCTGCTTAGCTTCAGTGGGAAACCAGTCTTGGGCTACAGGGTGATAAGGCTGCTGACTAATAAATATATTATGAAGTAAATATATTATTTATAATAAAAATTTTCCTTCGTTTTCAGGAATGACTGAGATCTTTCTGCAGAAATGCCATGATACGGTGGGCTTAAGAATCAACGGTTTTGTGTTTTAAGATGATTATTTATTGTTTATGTCAAATGGGAAACACTTTACAACATGTTACACATTTATTAATAGTAACACCTGGTTGTCAATACAATCATTGACTGTGTGAATGAAGCAAATATATATATATAGAAATGTGCATATGACACTTACCTATGGGGCTGATAGTATCACTGGTTTCACTCACTCCCACTTTACCCACTATCCTGTACCGGATCCGGTACTGCTTTCCTGATTCCAATCCAGTCAGAGTAAAGTCTTCATCAGCTGTGTTTATGGCATGCCACTGTTCCTCTTTCACCTGCTGGTACTCCACTCTGTACTGCACAGTTTCTCCAGTCGGGGACTTCTGCAGTTTCAGGGACACACTGCGCTCCTTCACATCCTCCACTTCTGGTGAGAGAGGCTTTGACACGGGCTGGAACTTTGTGTCCGTCAGCTGCCCTTTTTCATACAGATAGATGGAAGATCCTGGACTGGATGGATCGGTGATGGCAGAAATAATGAATCTGTATCTCTTTTCATCTTTATTAGCCTCTGAAAAACTTTTGAAAAGAGATAAGTTCTCTCTCATCTTTAAAATGACAGGATTGTTGAACCACTTTCTGACCGATGCCACAGCAACCATGTTTTGTTCCACATCTAGCTCTTGAAACTTGTCAGATTCCAGAAACTCCTTCAGGGTTGAAAGATACGGATCTTCATACTTCAGAGATGTGATGGTCAAGCACACCACAACATCAATATCAGGATTAAGGATAATGGTGTTAAGACAGTCTGAGTCTTCAGTTTTAAATCCCTCCAGCATCATGGTATGAGAACTCAAGAGGTTAAGTTCAGACTTTGCATGATCTAACCACTGGTTAAGCTTGTCAGCATTGAAAGGGCAGCTGTAGTGGATCTTCAGGATGTCTTCCAGTGACTTTTCCGCCTTCTCTCCTCCTCGTATAGCGGGCAAGACCCTAGCCACAGCTTTCATGAGCACCATTTTGTAAATGTTTAGAGAGCCGTGAAATAAGCGCAGCCTCTCTTTGATGTCTCTGAAAACATTTACCAATTTTTTCTTGGAGAGGTCATTGCATGTCCTCTCTACTTCTCCCAGCCCCTCTATTATATCTTCAATGTTGGAAACCAGACGTGTGGTGATTTCTCTCTCCAACTGAGCTGCTTTTGTATCCAGTAAAGAAAGAGGATAGAGCCAGACTTTTATTGGAACTGCATTCTGTGGATTCTCCTTCAGTATAGTGGGGAGCTTCTTGTACACCTCTAGGGCCTCTTTGTATGTGGTGGGGTTCTGATCAAGGCGGACGTCACCATAAAATGTGCAGGTGATGCTCTCAGCCATTTTCTTATCCCCATCTGTCATTTCTACAGCTCCTTTTCCATCAATGGAAAATAGAGGAATCTTTTTGACCATGATATTCAGTTCTCCCTCAATCTCTTGCTTTTCTTCCTCTTCTGAAAATGTCCGATCAAACACCATGACGGCCTGAGCTCCGTACAGTACAGCTGTGACCACATGAGTTGCAGTTTTCTGGTCAAACACCTGAGGGTAGGTGATCTGGCCCAGCTGAGTCATAGTGAGCTGTTTGAATGTGGAGGTTTCACTGTAATTCATTGTAACTCTGGACTGTTGGTTTGAGGATTTGGTGTCACGCAGATACTTGGCAGATCCACCCACCTCCACTATCCCTCCCAAAAAACTGGCCTTCAGGGACGCACTTACATCCAGGAGACTGGACTTACTAGAGAGAGAGTCGGAGCTACTGAACTTCAAATCTGTCATGGGCTGTGGATGAATGTCCAAATCTTCATTTAGTGACTTTTTATCCCACAGAGTAACACCTGAAATGAGAAATGGCTTTAACAGTTATGTACGAGGAAGTGATGTACAGTTGAAGTAAACATGCCGATTTTGTATCTATAAGATTACTAATTTAATATTTGTGTACTTCAACTTATTTTATAAGTCAAAATTACCACACATGTGCTGTTCTGTTGATTCATATTTTGGTGAAAAGGGGAATAAAAAGCATAGAAGTTACAGTTCAGCACCTGGAATGAAGGTGTCCTTGCGGCAGTCATACAGCATACCAGGAAACAGAGGTCTTCCTAGAGCTGCCACTTCAATGGTCTGTGATGCCATGGCTGCAGTAAATAACAATGAACAATGGGGATATTTACACATTTGAAGATCAATAATGACAACTTATCATTCTAAAATTCTTTTTACTTGTTACTGATTACATTAGTTTTAAAATCCCTTAAAATGTAATCTAATTCAGATGGGAGTCAATAGCCACTTTTCCACTGTCAAGCCAGAACGAGCCAGGGCTAACCACGTGTCGTACTGGGCCAATAGCCTCGGACATCAAGCACTGAGACCAAAATCAAGTTGCATTTCCACTGTCAGGCCAGTACCTGCCCTCAACACGCCACATGACCTCACCGTTTCACCAGCTGACTGGAAACTAGCTAAACCCCAAAATAAACATGACAGGTGTGACAGGTTTGACCTTTACTTAAAGACTTAAGATTCCAGCATTAATATTTGACCAATGTTTTTAATAAAATGTGTTACAGTAACAGTAATTTATTAATTTGTCAGTGAAATCGGTTTGATTTCATCTTACGGTACAGTTCGCTGGGCTCACTTGATTTGGTCATCAGATGCCTCTGTACAAATCAGGTGTTCATCGTGGCCGTTTCTTCTCTCATATCTCTACAAATTATTAATTCACAGCATACACTTGTTTGTTGTGATTTTAACTGCTTCTAAACTGTATAAGAGAGATGTGCCTGCATACTGTGCAAGTTTAATCATTTTTTATATACGGTTTTACGAGCACACACACCTAGCGCATACACAGAAAACCAGCTGTCGCAGCGCGTGTACTAAACTGAATTATCTTTAGCGTCTTATTAAAGTGTCAAAACACTCAAGATTCACATAAACAGGCTTTATCTTAAGTTAATGTATCTGGGACAGACATCTTGTATGTTTATCAGTATACTGGATCCATGCATTACTGCAGTTCTTAAAGTGACTAATAAAATATAAGCCTAATAAAACAACCAGAGGAAACAGTATACGTTTTGTTCATAAAGCGAAGAATATGCAGTTTTATTTTTTCATATGATTATTCAATTTCTAAATCACACAGATTAGACAAACTTTAAGTTGGCTTGAAAAAGCCTAGCGAGAAAATTTGAAGTAGTTTGAAAAGCATGACGTTTGAAAAACTTCAGATAGATACATAGATAGATAGATAGATAGATAGATATAGTCAGATGATAGATAGATAGATAGATAGATAGAAATAGTCAGATGATAGATAGATAGATAAATAGATAGATAGATAGAAATAGTCAGATGATAGATAGATAGGTAGATATAGTCAGATGATAGATAGATAGATAGATAGATAGATAGATAGATAGAACTAGTCAGATGATAGATAGATAGATAAATAGATAGATAGAAATAGTCAGATGATAGATAGATAGATAGATAGATAGATAGATAGAAATAGTCAGATGATAGATAGATAGATAGATAGATAGATAGAGATAGTCAGATGATAGATAGATAGATAGATAGATAGAAATAGTCAGGTGATAGATAGATAGATAGAAAGAGTCAGATGATAGATAGATAGATAGATAGATAGATAGATAGATAGATAGATAGATAGATAGATAGATAGATAGATAGATAGATAGATAGATAGATAGATAGATAGATAGAGTGGGTACGGAAAGTATTCAGACCCCCTTATATTTTTCATTGTTATATTGCAGCCATTTGCTAAAATCATTTAACTTAATTTTTTTCCTCATTAATGTACACACAGAACCCCATATTGACAGAAAAACAGAATTCTTGACATTTTTGCAGATTTATTACAAAAGAAAAACTGAAATATCACATGGTCCTAAGTATTCAGACCCTTTGCTGTGACACTCATATATTTAACTCAGGTGCTGTCCATTTCTTCTAATCATCCTTGAGATGGTTCTACACCTTCATTTGAGTCCAGCTGTGTTTGATTAGACTGATTGGACTTGATTAGGAAAGCCACACACCTGTCTATATAAGACCTTACAGCTCACAGTGCATGTCAGAGCAAATGAGAATCATGAGGTCAAAGGAACTGCCTGAAGAGCTCAGAGACAGAATTGTGGCAAGGCACAGATCTGTCCAAGGTTACAAAAACATTTCTGCTGCACTTAAGGTTCCTAAGAGCACAGTGGCCTCCATAATCCTTAAATGGAAGACGTTTGGGATGACCAGAACCCTTCCTAGAGCTGGCCGTCCGGCCAAACTGAGCTATCGGGGGAGAAGAGCCTTGGTGAGAGAGGTAAAGAAGAACCCAAAGCTCACTGTGGCTGAGCTCCAGCTAAAATAACGAAGGAGTGGCTTCACAACAACTCCGTGACTGTTCTTGAATGGCCCAGCCAGAGCCCTGACTTAAACCCAATTGAGCATCTCTGGAGAGACCTAAAAATGGCTGTCCACCAACGTTTACCATCCAACCTGGCAGAACTGGAGAGGATCTGCAAGGAGGAACAGCAGAGGATCCCCAAATCAAGGTGTGAAAAACTTGTTGCATCTTTCCCAAAAAGACTCATGGCTGTATTAGATCAAAAGGTGCTTCTACTAAATACTGAGCAAAGGGTCTGAATACTGAGGACCATGTGATATTTCAGTTTTTCTTTTGTAATAAATCTGCAAAAATGTCAAGAATTCTGTGTTTTTCTGTCAATATGGAGTGCTGTGTGTACATTAATGAGGAAAAAAATTAAGTTAAATGATTTTAGAAAATGGCTGCAATATAACAAAGAGTGAAAAATTTAAGGGGGTCTGAATACTTTACGTATCCACTGTAGATAGATAGATAGATTGATAGATAGATTAGAAAAATTGGACGAGTTTGAGTTTGAATGAGTTTATATGGATTAGAAATAGCACATAGAATGGCAGCTTCATTGATTCTAATGGGGTTTAAATTTGAATTTTGACAGTTGGAGTCTGAACAGTGTTGGCTCATCTGAACATTCCGTCAATGAAAGTCAATGGCATTTTTCCGAGTTTTAATCAGCATTTTTAGGAAAACCGTAAGTCTGAAAAGATATAGCAACCCGAGACAGAACAGTCTGAAGGTCTAGTACGAGTTTGGTGGTTGTAGCTTGAAAAGTCTAGGAGGAGTAGCCTTTAGAAATTTTGGCTAAGAATAGTAATAAGCTTAAGTAGCAGAACAGTAAGTTGGCTCTTTCAAGCCAACTTAACTATGGCATTATATTTAGTTTGTGGCATGAAAGGTTGCAGTGCTGAACATTGTAGACGATCACAGACATGTTTTTTTGTTGTTGTTTTTTTTTTACCTTTACTTATACAGCGCTTTTTACAATGCTAACCCTAACTCTAAATTGTGTCAAAGCAAATTTACAATAATAATTTGCATTCCGTTGCGAAGATCAATAGTTATTAGTCTAGTTAATTTAGGTATAGCAGCACTGGAGAAAACAGTGACGTAATCGTCCGGCTCAGTTCAGTTCACATACAACGACACCAATGCAGGCATATCAAAAACACTGCTGAATATCAAGCAAGTGTCCCCAACTTAAGCAAGCCAAAGGCAACAGCGGCAAGAACCAAAACTCCAACAAATGGAGAAAAAAACCTTGGGAGAAACCAGGCTTAGTCGGGGGGGCCAGTTCTCCTCTGGCCAACAGTGAACACTTGTCCGATACTCAGGCAGAGTTACAGGTCATTAAACCGATTGGAGTCGCAACAGTCAAAATATTTAATCTAGTTCCATCTAGTTTAAGATCTTTTTCATCACGCCGGTATGGGACGGTTTGTTGGGGATCTGTGCCACTGGCTGATGAGTCGGTAAGGCCTTCACAAGGGATGACCTAGTTGACACAGTCGCTGCTGACACTTCAGGGCTGCGTTGCTGTCGTGTATAGGCGCAGGTTCTCCATCTGACCTGGATCCAGCTAATTATGGTAAATGGTAAACCTCAGGATAAGCAGAGACTAAAATTACCATAGACGCCATTCTTCTTCAAAGTCAAAGTCAGCTTTATTGTCAATTCTGTCTTATATACAGCACATACATACAGAGAATTGAAATTCCGTTACTATCAGACCCTCGATGCATACAGGTAACATTAACAATAACAACAACGACAACAACAAGAAATAAATAAATAAAGTGACTTGTGGAGATAAAGTTGCAATGGGAGATAGTGCAAACCAGTTGAATAGACAGTGCAATTATAGTTATAAGAGCTTAATAGTCTGTGTATATGAGTCCAATGCTCAGAGGGGGGGAGGGGGGGGGGGTGTCAGAGGTCAGGTGTTCAGCTTGGTGCTGTGTGGATGAAGCTGTCCTTCAGTCTGCTGGTCCTTGCCTGGAAACTGTGCAGTCTCCTCCCTGATGGCAGCAAACTGAAGAGGCTGTGTGACGGGTGGGGTCACCAGCAATGTTGAGGGCTTTGCGGGTGAGGCGGGTGTTGTAGATGTCCTGGAGGGCGGGGAGAGAGACACCAACGATCTTCTCAGTTGCTCTCACTATACACTGAGGAGTCTTTCGGCAGGACGCGTTGCAGGCGCCATACCACACAGTGATGCAGCTGGTCAGGATGCTCTCGATGGTGCCTTTGTAGAAGGTCACATGATGGGGGCTGGGGCTCTGGCTCTTCTCAGTTTGCGGAGACAGTAGAGTCGCTGCTGTACTTTCTTGGTCAGTGCTGTGGTGTTGGCGGTCCAGGAGAGGTCTTCTGTGATGAGTACACCCAGGAATTTGGTGCTCCTCACTCTTTCCACGGTCGCACCGTTGATGGTCAGAGGAGCATGCTGAGTGTTCTTTCGCCTGAAGTCAACAACTATCTCCTTCGTCTTCTACACATTCAGAGAGAGGTAGTTGTCACCGCACCACCTGCCCAGGCGGCTCACCTCGCTCCTAAAGTTTGTCTCGTCACCATTGCTAATGAGACCAATTACAGCCGTGTCATCCGCAAATGTGATGAAGAGATTGCTGTTATGTATCGTGTGCAGTCATGGGTCAGCAGAGTGAAGAGGAGGGGGCTCAACACACATCTTTGAGGGGCTACAGTGTTCATGATGATGGTGCTGGATGTGTTACTGCCGACCCGTACTGCCTGAGGTCTCCCGTCAGGAAGTCCAACAGCCAGGAGCACAGCGATGTGTTGAGTCCCAGCTAGGACAGTTTTTGGGTGAGCTGTTGAGGGATGATTGTGTTGAATGCTGAACTAAAATCTATGAACAGCATTCTGACATGAGTCCTTTTTGTCCAGATGGTCGAGCGGTTTGACCGGTATGCAAACTGGTAGGGGTCCAGAGAGGGGGGGAGGACAGACTTGATGTGATGCATGACTAGCCGCTCAAAGCACTTCATAAGGATGGGAGTAAGTGCCACTGGGCGGTAGTCATTGAGGCAGGATGGAGATGATTTCTTCGGGACTGGAATGACGGTGGTTGCTTTGAAGCATGTGGGGACAACAGCCTGCCTCAGTGAGATGTTGAAGATGTCTGTGAAGACATCAGTGAGTTCCGCTGCACAGTCTCTCAATACTAGTATAGGAATGTTGTCAAGACCTGGAGCTTTGCATGCGTTTCAGCGACAGCAGAGACATCCGGTGTTATAGGAAGTGTTCCCGGTTCCGCCTGACCTGATCTATGCAGCCTAACAATCCTTTAACAGATACGACGGCATAAATTGATAATGTGTCATGTGTATACCAGGCTAAAGTGATGCGTTTTTAGTCTAGATTTAAACTGACAGAGTTTAAGTGTGCAGTGCAGTGTTGACAGAACCGGGCTAGTATGGTCATACTTCCTGGTTCTAGTAAAGACTCTAGCAACTGCGTTTTGGACCAGCTGTAGTTTGTTTATCAAGTGAGCAGGGCAACCACCCAGTAGAGCGTTACAGTAATCTAGCCTTGAGGTCATGAACGGAAGAACTAACTGTTCCGCATTTGTCATTGAGAGCATATGTCATAGTTTAGATATATTTTTAAGATGGAAGAATGCGGTTTTACATATGCTAGAAATGTGGCTTTCAAATGAAAGATTGGTATCAAAGAGCACACCCAGGTTCCTAACTGACGAAGACGACTTAACAGAGCAGCCATCAAGTGTTAGACAGTATTCTAGATTATTATGTGCTGAAGCTTTTGGTCCAATAATTAGAATCTCTGTTTTTTCTGAATTCAGTAGTAGGAAATTACTAGTCATCCAATTTTTTACATCAGCTACGCATTCTGTTAATTTTGAGAATTGGTAGGTTTCGTCAGGGTGCGAAGAAATATAAAGCTGAGTATCATCAGCGTAACAGTGAAAACTAATGCTTATTAAAACCTAATGACATCTCCCAAGGGTAGCATGTACAGAGTGAAAAGCATCAGTCCTAGTACTGAGCCTTGCGGTACTCCATATTGAACTTGTGATCGAAACTACTACAAACTAATAACGGTCAGATAAGTATGATTTGAACCATGCCAATGCACTAATTCCAGCATAATTTTCGAGTCTATTCAAAAGAATATTGTGGTCGATAGTGTCAAAAGCAGCACTGAGGTCTAGTAACACTAATAGAGAGATACAACCACGATCTGATGATAAGAGCAAATCATTTGTAACTCTAATGAGAGCAGTCTCAGTACTATGGTACGGTCTAAATCCTGACTGCAAATCCTCACAGATACCATTTCTTTCCAAGTAGGAACACAGTTGAGATGATACTGCCTTTTCTAGTATTTTTGACAGAAAAGGTAGATTGGAGATCGGTCTGTAATTGACTAATTCACCAGGATCAAGTTGTGGTTTTTTAATAAGAGGTTTGATAATAGCCTGCTTAAAATTTTTCGGTACGTAACCTATTGATAAAGATGAATTAATGATCTTAAGAAGAGGATCTATGACCTCTGGAAGCATCTCTTTCAATAGCTTAGGGTGCTTTCACACTTGTCATGTTTGGTTCATGTCACAATCATGACACTTGTCTGATGTAAGCTCAGTTAGTGTGGTTCGTTTGAACACATGTGAACGCTGCCATCCGAACCCTGATGCGCACTAAACAAGTGGATCGAGACCTTTAAAAAGATGCATCTCGGTCCGCTTCCAAATGCACTCTGGTGCGGTTCGATTGATATATGAACGCAACACGGACCAAAGACATGTAAATGAACCAAAAACAGGATGTGATGTCACAAGATGACACGCTACAAGTCAGCTGATTTGATGACGCGGAAAGATCGGTGTATCCAAACTGAGTCGAGGGCAAACGTGGAGCAACGAGGAGGTAAAGTGCCATCTCTTTGCAGCCGATGTCCGTTTCTGCATACAACGGACGAAATCCTGGTGCTGTTTTGAACCACTTTGGTTCGGTAACTTTAGGTTCGCTGTTTAAAATGCTAGTTTGAACGCTAAGCAGACCAGGACTATATGTTTTGTTTTTGTTTTTTGGTCCGGACCAAATGAACCAAACCAACCGAACTACAAGTGTGAACGCACCCTCAGTTTAAACTTAGTCTTAGTCAGAAATATTAAAACATTATTGTGAGGAGAAACAGAGGCAATTCTTATATATATATATATATATATACACAGTCGTGGCCAAAAGTTTTGAAAATTCCATAAATATTAGTTTTCACAAAGTTTGCTGCTAAACTGCTTTTAGATCTTTGTTTCAGTTGTTTCTGTGATGTACTGAAATATAATTACAAGCACTTCATACGTTTCAAAGGCTTTTATCGACAATTACATGACATTTATGCAAAGAGTCAGTATTTGCAGTGTTGGCCGTTCTTTTTCAGGACCTCTGCAGTTCGACTGGGCATGCTCTCAATCAACTTCTGGGCCAAATCCTGACGGATAGCAACCCATTCTTTCATAATCACTTCTTGGAGTTTGTCAGAATTAGTGGGTTTTTGTTTGTCCACCCGCCTCTTGAGGATTGACCACAAGTTCTCAATGGGATTAAGATCTGGGGAGTTTCCAGGCCATGGACCCAAAATTTCAACGTTCTGGTCCCCGAGCCACTTAGTTATCACTTTTGCCTTATGGCACGGTGCTCCATCGTGCTGGAGAATGCATTGTTCTTCACCAAACTGTTGTTGGATTGTTGGAAGAAGTTGCTGTTGGAGGGTGTTTTGGTACCATTCTTTATTCATGGCTGTGTTTTTGGGCAGAATTGTGAGTGAGCCCACTCCCTTGAATGAGAAGCAACCCCACACATGAATGGTCTCAGGATGCTTTACTGTTGGCATGACACAGGACTGATGGTAGCGCTCACCTTTTCTTCTCCTGACAAGCCTTTTTCCAGATGCCCCAAACCATCGGAAAGGGGCTTCATCAGAGAATATGACTTTGCCCCAGTCCTCAGCAGTCCATTCACGATACTTTCTGCAGAAGATCAATCTGTCCCTGATGTTTTTTTTGGAGAGAAGTGGCTTCTTTGCTGCCCTTCTTGACACCAGGCCATCTTCCAAAAGTCTTGGCCTCACTGTGCGTGCAGATGCGCTCACACCTGCCTGCTGCCGTTCCTGAGCAAGATCCCGCAGCTGAATCCTCTTTAGGAGACCATCCTGGCACTTGCTGGACTTTCTTGGACGCCCTGAAGCCATCTTTACAAAAATTGAACCTCTTTCCTTGAAGTTGATGATGATCCTATAAATTGTTGATTTAGGTGCAATCTTAGTAGCCACAATATCCTTGCCTGTGAAGCCATTTTTATGCAACGCAATGATGTTGTTTTGATTTAAATAGTTCAAACCAGAGTATGTAAATGGAGTGGAGTGGTAATAATTTCCGCTCCGTCCTCTCTAATTCCTCGCTCCATGGAAAAAATGTGCCTAATTACCACTCCGCTGATAATTTTCATCTTTTTTGTGCAGAAGACACAGTATAAAATAAATACACAGTACTATGAGGAATAACATTATTGGGACAGTAATCTTAGCTCAAACCAATAATGAACTGTCGGTTAGCTCACTTAAAAAAAGGCTAATAATAACTTACCAAAACGAAAAACATCACATTAAATTATTACCAAATGAAAAAAAATCATCAAAATCATTTATAATAACCTTGAGACGTATAATTCTCTGAACGGAAAAAGGTGTTGGTTCACTTGAACACACTTCTGATCATCAGAACTAGATCTCCAATGCTGCTTCACCTTCAGAAAAACTGGCACAAACAACGACTGCTATAGACGGCAGCTTCATTTGTAAATGGCAAATTAACAAACTGATTGAGTTGCTGGCTTAGGTTACCAAAGCTTAATTCAATTTAACTCTGGATAACAACCATCCTTTTGTTGTCGTAATCACCTCTCTGTCCATCTTTATCTTTTAACGTACGTTTGTGATATTTATCTGTATATAAATCGTTCTGTCAGTGGAGTTTAACTGTTCTCAACACATGAATTCGTTCATGCTATAATGCAGTTGCATTATGGGTGTTTAACGTGAGTGGTGCAGGTGATGGAGCGCTCAAAACATCCGCTCCTCGCTCCACTCAAATCTCTGGTTCAAACAGCCATTCACATTTTGTTTAAAAATGTGTTGCTCATTGCTAATGTTAGCCTGCATTCACAATCATTCCCTCTTGGGACTCTATTGAAAAGTGTTTCCAGCTTTTCATTACAGCTCCAACAACGCTGATGTTTCACTAATCCAGTGTTTAGAGGCATCGTGGCTCTTTTTGGAGCACTGCATTACAGTTACACTGGAATTTCAGCTGTATATTTAGTGTCCCGACCTATTAAGAAAACAAAAATCATTGTTTTTCTTTTTTCTCGTATTTCATCTTTTCTTACATTTATTTACGAAATTCTTTCATGGTTATTTTATCCCACGAGAAGCTTTTTTTTTGCTTCCGACGTAATAATTGTAATTGTATTGATTTATCGGAAAATCAAATCAAAATTTGATCATCGCCTCAATGTTTTAAAGCACTGAGAAGACACGTGACTTTTATCAAATGTAGCACATTAGTTTATAACACACATTACATCAACATCAGTTTTCGGTCGGATTGGTGTTTTCTTCAGAAGGCAGTGTGAAGTATTTCACTCCGTTTCCTGATTATTCCCCTTTCATTTCATACCGCATTACCAGAGTACAAACGACAGTTCAGAGAAACAGGAAATAAAGAGCCTCTCGTCCTCAGACGCTGATCACCCGTTAGTTCTGCTTGTTCAAGCTCACATTAAGTTCATTATAGCATTCCTGAATCTCACACCATTTTCACATGATTAAAAATACACACTGAGAGACTGAAACTATCTTTTCATTATAAAACACACTTGTTTATTCACCTCGAGTTCACAGTTTCCTCATTTATTTTCAAAGTGAATTAGCCTAGCTCTATGAACTATTTACACTCACTTAAATTCTTTTTTACGTTAAATAATTAATAATTGATTTTTGTATTGTGGTTAAATCTCTGCATGTCCGTGGACTCTGTGGATTTTAGTCCACATTTTGTTTAGATGTGATTACTTTTGAAGTGCTTCCCATAATGTAAAACGCAGTAAGTAAAAAAAGTGGATATAATCTCTACTGTAATGCCGACACACACACACACACACGCACACACACACATCACAACAGCAATGAAGTTATAATTATGAGAAGGACATCGCTGAGCTTACCAGGAGTCACGGTGGAAATCGTCTTGGTTCTCGGCAGTCTGAAAATGGTGTGGATGATGAAGGCAAACTTCCAGTTTCGATTTCTTCTTCTTCTCTTGTTTACTGACAGTTGGAAAACCAACTTTTGGTTCATTACTGCCACCAACTCAACTGGATGAGAAACGGAACTGCGAGTTTATATCTCGCACGTCACACTTTATAACTCATCTCATATATCGGGAGCCCAAACACATTCCTGGGCCCGGTTTTTCAAAAGTAATCCACTAGGATTTTGGATAACGGATTGGATCAAATCTTGAAAATGTGTTTTTCAAAAGAAAAGACGGATTACATAATCGGATTAGATCAAGTAATCCAATCTTGGTTTTGATCCGGATCAAACCTTTAGTTTGGGTTTTTCAGAATTTTTTTGTAGGATTTGGATCACTTTGATCCAAAAAATGTGGATTAAACTGATCCCATCAGAAGGGTGGATTCAGCGTGGATTTCATGGCCAAAAAGTAATGAAAACTTTAAAAATGTATCAAATAATACTATATTTGGATCATGCAGTATCTTACAAGATATCCTATTTATTCATAAGGTTTTAATTTTATTTGTTCATCTGTCAGGCTACAGTGATTAGGTAGGCTTTAACGTATTCAGTCTTTCAGTGTAGGCCTACAGCAAAGTAGAAAGAGTTCGGCCTCATAAAATAATCCCCCAAACAGCTGTCAACATTGAGCAAAAACAATTAATTTTATTCCGTCACTAATTGATATATATATATATATTCATCACAATCGAAAATATTTTTGTTTTTAGAATATTTATTAGTGATGCATGCAATGATTACAGAATAACCAAAAAAATGCAAAGAATGGCAATCACTGATTTTTGAAATCCAAAACAAATCCAAATCAGAAATAGTGTCTAACTATTGCGTCCCTTGTTGGACGTCCTGTTTGCTCGTTCTGCCAGAATGCAGGAGGTTGGTCAGGGTCTCCAAGGGTCTCAGGTGCATCATTGTCAGCACAGAGAGGGACATTGCGCTTAGTAGCGATGTTGTGCAGGACAATACAGGCAAGGGTTATGTTGCGCGCTTTCTGTGGTTCCGCTCTCAGGTAGTTAAGGCATGCAAAGCGCCTCTTAAGAATTCCATTTCCAATTCCATCTTGCTCTGCAATGAGCAGTGTTGAAGCGTGCCTGCGCCGGTGTATTTGCTGTTGGAAAAGGAGTCATCAGCCATGGTAGGAGTGGGTAGGCACTGTCTCCTAATATTATGCCATTCGGTCGGTTGGTTTGGAGGTCTCTATATAGAGCGCTCTCCCTCAGGATGCGTGCATCATGGACAGACCCAGGCCACTTGACAACGCAGTTGGTGATGATGAGGTCAGCATCACACACAAGTTGGACATTGATGCTGTGCCTCCCCTTTTTGTTTACAAACTCCCATTCATTCTCACGAGGTGCTTGTATATGCACATGTGTGCAGTCGATTGCTCCAATAGTATTGGGCATATTCCCCAAAAGAAAAAAGCTGCGCTTGGCCTGGGCAATCTATATCAGCCTTCCCAAAGCGAAACCGGACATACAGCTCCTCAGTGGTGTATTGCTCCAGTGGCTTGGTACGTTCAACATACACCCTTTGACGGTATCCTCTCCTGGCAAAGTGGAGGTGGACAACACCTGCCATTTCACTGTCTCTCTGTGAATCCTCTGAGAAAGGCTGATTTATATGGCTGTGTAGTTGGTCTTTTCAAACACACCTATTACAACTGATTAGTTTTGGCTTGTGTTCAATTGAGGCAATTGGACTCAAGGCCTATAATTGATGAACAATGTTCACTATAGTAAAGCAACGGAACCATGGACTCAAGAAGCTGTAACTTCACTGCTGCTGAAACCAATGAATGCACTACTAGAGGCTGTTCGGTGCCATTATGGAACAATAGTGGGAAGTTTTAATTCTGCTAAGGATACCAACAAAAAGAAAAATGATGTTTGGATTTTAATCACAGAAAATGTGAATGCCATAGGGTCTGGCCAGAGGAGGACCACAGACCAAATCAAATTGCGGTGGAAGAATCTTAAGGCCAGGGCAACAAAGGACCATGCTGAAGCCAAAAACCCACAAACAGGCATCAAGCCATTTAAGAGGGGAGATTACACAGATGTGGTCCTCGACATCATTGGAGGTGAGAAGTCGCAAGCTCTCCATGGTATTCAAGGTGTTGTAGGGGATGGCGAGCCTTGGATTGAGGAGGAGGAGGAGAATCTGCCAGTTCCTCCTGAGGCTGATCCAGAGAGCGTATTTATATTGAATCTCAGCTCTGTTCCTGAGGAAGAAGGTGGATCCTCATTGGTTGAGCCAGTGGTAGTTGCCACAGGATCTCAGAGGAAAGGCTTGAAGCGCCTTTCATCAAACAAAGATGATGATTACAAGGCACTTCTGCAAAAAGAGAGTGAAAGGGCAGAAGCACAGCTTCGTCTGGCAGAGGAACAACTGACTCTGACCAAACTACAGCAAACCAAGACCAGACTTGAGATCCGCCTCCTAAAGGCTACGCTCAGACAAGCTGGTCTCTCCACATCAGATGAGGAAGTCTGAAATTATTGTGAGGTATTTGACATTAAGTCTTTTTTTTAATTCAATACATCTATACTTGATACTTGTTATAAATATCCTCAATGTACAGTGTTTGTGTTGTAGGTCTCAGATGAGCAGACTTCTGGAAGAGATGGGGTGGGGTTTTTCTTGTTTTTAGTTTTTTTTAAATGTGTGTGTGCGATTACTGCAATGCTCTTCTGGCTGGACTGCCGTCAAGTGCAATCAAACCTCTTCAAATGATCCAGAATGCTGCTGCACGTCTTGTCTGCAACGAGCCTAAGAGAGCCCACGTCACGCCCCTCTTCATCTCTTTGCACTGGCTACCCCTCGCTGCTCGCATCAAGTTCAAGGCGCTGATGCTTGCTTACAGATCCACCACAGGCTCTGCTCCTCCTACCTCCACACACTGCTACAACGCTACGTCCCCACCAGAAGCCTGCGATCACTAAAGGAGCAAAGTCACAGAGAGGCACAAAATCACTCTCCAGAACATTCTTCTTCACTGCTCCCTGCTGGTGGAATGATCTCCCTACTTTCATCAGGAACACAGAATCCCTGGCAATATTCAAGAGACAGCTGAAAACTCACCTCTTCCGTGAACACTTAATCCCCTCATAAAAAAAAAAAACCCTATCCTTCCCCCTTTTTCCTCTTCCTACTCCAGCTTATGGTACTGAGCAATGTATGAAACTTGTATTGTGAGCACTTCCTGTGTGATTTGCCAATTCATGAAGAATCGCTTGTTTGTTTTCCTCACTTGTAAGTCGCTTTGGATAAAAGCGTCTGCTAAATGACTGAATGTAAATGTAAATGTGTGTTTTCATTTCAAATAAAAATAAACTTATATTGACCCCACACTGGCTATTCTACTTGTTGCTCTTTACATCTCTATAGTTCTACATTGTGATTTCCTATCCGGATCAGATTGATCCAATCCGATGTTGCTTTAAAAAACTGGCTCCAAAAATAAACTGGATTACGTGATCACGGATCGCAAAAAAAGGATTACTAAATGCGGATCAATTTTATCCGGATTAAACCTTTTGAAAAACCGGGCCCTGGAGCCCCAATCACTGCACAGCACAAACACAATAAAGACTCTGACGCCCCACTGGCCGCCGGATCGCACGTCTACGGCGCCGCCATATTTGTAGAGGAAACTCGCCGTGACTCTCATAAGTGGACTGAAGAAAAGATGCCTGACTATTTTGAGGTTTTGCAAGCCGTCGCACAATCCAAACCACATATCAGGGAATTACCTTTCTGGTTGTATTTAGTCATTATAACAGCCAAAGTCAGACTATTAAAAGCTAACGACAACGCTAGTTATCTATGAAAACTTTATTAGAAATAATAAAAAGTTGACATGATTCTTGAGAAGTCTGAGATTATATTATAGTTCATATCACTAACTAATCAAAATCTCAAATGAGTCTTCAGTGCAATGAAGGACGGGAGAGCTCCTGTCAGAAATCCTCTCATCTCTGAAGATTGCTGATTTGATTTCCTGTCATCTAGTCGTGCCTCATTCAATTCATTCTTATTCAAATAGAATACTAAAGTTATACTCAATATAGGCTGATAATAATAATATTCTATTGAATAAAACCACATATATAATAAAACCACATGTTCACATTAATTTGAAATTGTCCTGTGACGTCCATTCAAGAGGAAAAGCTAAAGGAAAAAGCAAAAATGCCATTGTTGCAGGCAGAAAAATCCATTTCCATTTAAAATTGATGTGCACATTTCATGTACATTAAATTATATTACGTTAGATATCTCCACAATTTTTAACCTTGAAAAAAGAACCAAATCTATGCTTAAGAAGCGTGAGTTTTCACAATTCCTCATGACAATCAATCGTTTAAGTTCAAACTAGCGAGATTCTGAGCACTTGGAGACAAAAGCTTTTTCGTGCTCCACACAGATCATAAACTGTTGAAATCGGTACAGAAATGTAAACTTTATTGTGCTTTTAGTCCAGAAAAGCCACAGCGCCCCGTGTATTCGTTTCATGAGGAGTCTTGTCCCGCACAACATGGCCGACTCGATGACGTCTCGCAGCAACAGTCCAAAGAGCCAGTGGGGCGTCTGTGTATTTATTACGTCTGTGAGGGAAACCACATGGTTGAACTAACACTACCTGACTACTCATTTGAAACTTGGGGTGTTATTTGATAAAATGTATTTATGTGTAGAACTGTTCAGAACTCTGCTAGACAACCATGTGCTGATTAGCATCTTTAAGCTAGACTCAAAAGTATCTAAAGTTGTCACTACCGAAACTTTAAGTTTCAGTTGTGACTGTTTCAGTAGTGTCAAAAGGGAATAATCACATTATCATTGATTAGTTCCGTAATTTAAATCATTAGTATTTCATGTGTTTCAGTAATGTTTTAGTATGCGAGTTAAATCCTGTCATGTGACTACACATTACTGTCACTACCGAAACATGGAGGTTTTGCCAAAAATAAAGTACACTGAATTATGAACTAAGATGTTATCGTAGTGTTTGATTCAATGTTTTTCAAACTAATTCTTCAGTTTGAAATCAGTTTGGTAAACTTTATTACTTTTTCAAAGAAAGATTGGATTCAAAACACAATAAACCTCAAATTACACTTGAAATATTGTTAAAATTGTAAATGTTATTGATTTAACAGTGAAAACTTTAATAAAATAGCAAAAACTACATGTAATCTTAGTCAATTTAACCCTCATTAAATGATTTATTGTTGTGTTTCGGTAGTGCCAATATGAGAATTAACTGCACAATGACTAGAAATGTGTACCTGATATTATACAATTTGCGAACATACAAAAAACATTTTTTTCCAACTTCCAGTTCTGTAGAATCCCCCATATATGAACACAAGCAACATGTTCTCAGGAAGCGCCTGCGATGGCGCTTGATCCGCTCACGAGAAAGATCAACGCAACACAAGACTTTACCCAGTTTTATTGAAGTCTGTATATAAATACACATGCACATTTCAAATGTAAACCAGAGTGAACTCAAGTGCAGCTAAACCAAATCCCCGTATCATGCAAGGACGTCAGTTCAATTTACAAACCCACAGATGATTCAGCATCATCAGGTCCTCGACCAAAGCCACGTCCAACAGCTCTTCTGCCTTCCGTATAAATAAATAGAGTTATCAAATGTGCACTCACAGAGTGAACTCTTCTGTACAGTATTTATAAAGCCGAAGCCTGTCGGATCCCCGCTTTGCCATCGTCGAAGGCGAGGAACTGAGCGCTCAGCTCCGAGAACATTCATTAAAACCAAAGGCAAAGCGGGGGAAACGCCTCACGACGCTCCTCCGTCAGGACACGCCGCGGGAGAGCGCTCACATCTGCGTGACGAGCTCAAATGAGTTACGGACAGTGAGACTTGTGCAAAGAAAAGGCAACAGTCTAAGTATGGTTAAGGCTGAGGTGAAATCTACACCCTCCCGCTTCAAGAGCTCGACCGACGGCTCCACACCACAAACAATGAGTGATTGTGCAAGAAAACAGCAGTCAGTAGTGCTCCACGTCCGGTTAGTGTTATATACAGGATAAAACAAGCGCACATGTAAATCTCTTCTAGTTCTGGTGTGTGCGGCACCTCTCACTCTTTCATGCGAAAACTAAAGAGCCGAGCAGAAACATTCACACGGGGGCTGCGACTGCTTCCCGCTCGGCTTTGGAGATCACGCGGGCGGCTCCGACGGTTCCCGTCCGTACATTCGTGCCCGCCGTCGGCAGCAGATATGGCTTTGGATGAGCGCGTCACCTCCTCAGTTGGTGTTCATTGACACGTCGCGGACGGGGCCGAGCTCTTCCTCCCGCTCGTTGTCGTTGAGATCCTCGTCCTCCTCGCTCGGAGCCGCGGCGCTGTCGTCCCCCGGCGCGTCCGTCTCGTCGGGAGCCTCGCGGTCCAGGGCGAAGTAGCCCGTGCCTTTGACCGTGTCCTGCCGCTGGTAGAAGAGCACGTACGCCGCTTTGGACTGAACACACACACACACACACACAGAGAGAACGTCATTCAACGTCAGCGCTCACTCCGCCTCACGTCTCGTGTTTCTGACCGCACTGTACGGACACAAACGGTTCTTCTGAAGATCATGAGGGCGAGTGAGCGCTGAAGGAACCATCACTGTTGTCAGTTTCTCACCACGATCTGGTCCTCGTTGGTTGAAGACACACTGCTGTCGTCGAAGTTGTACCACTTGTGATCCTCCTTGTTCTTGGCGTAGGCAGTGTCTGAAATCATTCAACACGATCACATCATCTCCGTTTAGACCAGTGTTCTCATGAAACTAAAACTTTACCAACTTTTGTTGAATATCAGCATGCACAAGACTAAAAAACACAGTAAAAACACTAACATCGTGACAAACAGGTCTATTTCTACACATCTGCACTGAAGCGCCAGAGAACAGAGCGCTGGCATTACTGATGACAAAAACTAATATTTCAGGTCATTAACCAGTTGTTGTTATTTTATGTGTTGCATGAGGAGATTTTAAGCGTGAGTGATGATGCGGCTGGAAAGGGAGAGGACAGAAAACGGAGAAAATATAAAATGAAGCACAGAATATTTAATATCCATAACGGGTCTGTTGTTAAACAGCTTCAAACAGTCACGTTCTGATTAATCAGATTTGGATTTGCATCGGTTTGTTATTTCATTTGTTACATCCATTCAGTTTCTGTTTCCTCCATCTCTAACTACAGAATTTTCATAAACATCATATTTTCATAATCATCGCTCACTGAATTGATCCTTCGCCGGCAGTTTGATTGACAGGCGATCTGACCAATCATAACCCTGAATCCTCCATTTTGTCCGTCAAAGCGGTCAGGGGAGTTAGTAGATTAACGTTGGTGAACTTGAATCACGTCTTGAAACAACATTCCTTCTGATGTTCATTCATGTTTATTTGATGCTATAAATGAACTAGTATGAAGAGATGATCGAGGAGCTACAGCGATCTGTCACCACACATTAAACACACACTAGACGCTATTTAGTGATTAAACTTCTTTAAAATATGAAACTGTTTCATATCAAAGATAACCTGCTCTGTCTCCTCTGTCGATGTGTTGTCAGTGTCCTCTTTGCTCCGCGATGTATTTTTCAGGGTGTGAGAACATGATGTGTGGCGTGAGAGCGCATGTAACTAAAGGGGGCGGGTCTTCACGAAGGGTCAGTTGAATTTGTAAAGCGTTGAATGCTTATAATAGCCAATAATTCACCCTGACTTAATGCGTGATCAGGATACAGACGAATATCATCCACCCGATCAGCTGGTTTCCATCACAGCAGCTCAGATGAGTCATGAAGAGGGGTGTGACGAGATCTCACCAGATTTCTCGTCGATGTGAAAAGCTGTCTCGTGATATTGCCATGATGGAGAGTGTGAAATTAAGACAGAATATGCCACCGCTTCATTTTCATTACACCTCCACGGTTTTGATTTTTATAGAAATAAAAACCATTTAATTCTGTTAGATAATGGTTGCTTCAATCATATGTAGTGCAGCAGGAATCAGATTTCACTGATCATGTGACGAGACGACTGACGAGACCATGGCGGAGGATTCGTTGCACAACAGAGGCTAAGTGTCTGACAAATGTCTTGTATTGTGGAATTCACGCTCCGCGCCGTCGTTCCTGATTCACAGAGTACATGCCATTGCGAAAGTAAAACGCAAACGTAATTTCAATACCCCGCATTTTGAAAGCGGCTCCCTTACGCATGTCAATATCTCTCAATATGAAAGCTATCACAGGCTGGGCTGTGTAGTCGTAACCATCTCTCAGCTTCTGTTCTTATTTCTATAATAGATTTGAGGAAAGGTGTTCAGTCAGGAGGTCAGAAGTTGCAGGAGCTCATAAATCATGTACAATAAGATCTGAGGAGACTCATGAAATCATACAGGACAGAAGCCAGTCAGCTCCGTCTCAGTCACAGATACTCACAGTGTCCTCCTCCCATGCCTCCGTAGTGGTTGGACACAGCGATGAGGTCGTAGCGGCAGGGCCCCGCGTTGGGGTTGATGAGGAACTCCGACATATCCAGATCCCTGAGGGTCAACAGAACAAGAGTTTTACACACGCTTCTGTCATCACACACGCTTCAACAGCGAGATCCGTACCGCAGCGGGAAGTCCACCAGCGAGTCCAGCTTGTCCCTCATGTAGCGGCTGTAGGAGAAGCGCTTCAGATGGACCACCAGCACCGGCGGAAGACACCACAGGTCCAGCTTCTTCGTGGCCTGCTGATGCTGCTTGCAGCTGGGACAGTACCTGAAACACACACGGGACGCTCAGTCACAGGCGGAGGACATGAGAGGCGCTTCAAATATCTGAACCCCGTGCTCACGCGTCAGATGTCACCGCTCACGCGCGTTCCTATCGGCTCTGTTAGAAACATCATGATCTGTCATTATATGAAGACACAAGTGTGGGGCGCCGGTTTTTATTAGAGATCGACCGATAAACAGCTTCTCCAATATTATAAGTATTTCTCCATGATCAGGTAATGGTTTTGTAATATCAGGTTCACTGATCTTGATCCGTTTTGAGAACTCCTCCTGAAGACAGCCATTAAAGCAGTGCGTCTGAGGGCAGATGAGTGAACAACAGGGTTCAAGGGTAAAATAACTGACCTCCCTTAATTAATGAACTTCACTAACATAACAGCCATTCATATATGAGACGTTACATAAACATGTGATATGAAGTTTAAGCAGCTTGTGGAGTCACGAAACGTCAAGTCCAGTCCCAATAAAGACGGAACTATAAATACTTAACTTTAGACGAATGAAACGGCCATGAATGAGTGAAATGAGTGAAACAGAGACCACAGCAACCTTCACTCATTTACAACTCCCTAAATTATATTAACATTTACTATATAACCTATATTTCACTACTAAAATATGAATAATTACAGCGTTACTGAGATTACATCCGTGAGAGATCACAGTTTGAGTAGACTAGAAGTTCTGTGTGAACGCATAAATGCAAACACATCATTAATATCTCTGATATCATGCCTCAGAAACTACAATGATGTGTTGTCACCTCATTGACATCAGCTTTCTGTAACCACACGACTGGACCACGCTCTCCCAGCAGAGTGGATTCATACTGAAATGACTGGATTTTGCTGGTGAAAATTCAGCAGTAATCGTGACCGCACCGTTACTAACTAGTTTGCTTGGAGTAGCAGTAGTTTTATCGTTTCTCAGTGAGAGCACAAGCGATGCTAACAGGAGAAACAGAGCTGCGCCTCACCACGGGTCATCTGCTCCCAGCTTCTCTTTGGTGGTGAAGAGCTCGATGCAGTCCTTCAGCTTGTAGAAGCTCTTCTTCTGGGGCTTATACTCCATACTCTCGTGCTTGTCGAAGTCCTGCGGAGGAAACGGTCAAGGATTCACGAGCGTCTCGTGACAACATTGATTTCTGACAGGAAACAGGAGATTCACCTCAGTCACCGATTCATTGAAGTACTTCCTCTTCATTTCTGGCTCCCAGTCCAGGGAGAGATAGCATCTATCTGCAGGAAAACAAGCCAAACATGTCAGCTCACGGTCAACACCAAATCACACGCTCTCTACAACAACACGGCTCCCACCGCTGAGTCTCATGTGGTCCTCGTCGAAGCGTATCTGCCGCGCGTCTCCCTTGATGAAGTTGGCGTCGGTCTTTCCCATGTTGTTGAACTGGAATGTGAAGAGGCGCTTCTTCTGGCCGTTGAGCGTCGGGCCTTTGTTCTCCGGTGGGACGCCGTTCTCCAGCTCGTTGTCTCCGCCGCCCACCGAGTCCTCCGACTGGCTGTTGTCGTTCTCCGAGGGCAGCTCCTGGTCCTGGCTGGACTCGTCGTCCGGCTCGTCCGTCTCCATCTCACCTGTGAGACGAGCCAGGCTTCAGTCGCGTTTCCTATCTCAAAGCTTAAACGTGTCAACACACGGCGGCGGAGGACGCACTGGTTGTTAGTGAATGAACATTGACATGTGTGAGAGCAGATGCGGTCAAACAGCATGCTTACTAGGCGACCCCTCCTCCATTATACCATTGGTGGCGTTGCCGTTGATGGAGTGATGTTTGGGCGAGAAGGTCTCCTCCGACTCCTCGTCCTCAACAGCCGGCCGCACGAAACGACTGAAACGACACCAGACAAACTCTCAACCTGCAGCTCATGATGACAAATAAACATTCCCATCAACTACACATTAGATTAAACGCGGGATGAACTCAAATCTATTTGTGTGATCGTGGGGAGCTGTACACACCAGAGGCGCAGCAGGAGCAGGTTGTAGAACTTGTCCTCGCCGATGGTGCGCGGGACGCTGAGCAGGAAGGGCTGGCCGAACAGCGGCGTGCTGGTGTGGTTGAAGCCCGACTGCTTGTATTTCTCCCGCAGATGAACAGGAATCACCACGTGATCCGTGTCCTCCTGTCGGCTGACGGCCAGCTCGAACCTGCTCCACACGGACAGAGACGCACGGACGTCAGAAACACACACGGATCTCTCAGAGACCTCGGTAATGACAGCAGCTCACTCACACATAGATGTCGTCCCGATCCATGATGCTGCTCAGATTCTCGTTGGCGGCGAATATCCGGTGAAACCTGTGGTTGTATATGTCCGTCACGATCATCTGGAATGGCAGAGGACACACAGTGAATGCGGCGAAGCTCCGCAGGTTACCTCCTTCATGCCGACGGCGGTTACCTTCTGAGCCGGGACGCCCGACAGAGCCGAGAGCGACGCACACAGGTCCGAGATGCAGCCCACTTTAGGCACCGTCAGTTTGTACTGAAACAGAAACATCAGTCACATCTGTAACACGTTTCACACAGCGCTGGAGAAGATCCCGACGGACGGTACCTGTGTGGGTTTGGCCAGAGGGTCCAGCCACACCAGATACACCTCCAGCGTCCGCTCCTTCTTCATGGGCAGAGGAAGCGTCAGATAGCAGAAGGGGTCGAAGGTCACAGAGATCTTGGCGCACACCGGACAGACCAGCGTGGACTTGAACAGGCCGTGGAAGATGTCCACGATGATGGAGTCGTTCCTCTTGATGTGGTTCTCCCAGGCTTCTTCTGCCACCACCTGCATGAGTCACAGAGTCAGACGTCACCGGACACCACCACATCTCACTCACTCCATCCTACATTTATTGCGTTTGTTATTTCATTTCTGATTAGAGTGGAAATGCATTTAGTAAATATTATTAACTTGACTGAAGTTTTACGTCTTTCAATTCACTTTGTGGTTTCACAGGTTTTCACTTTCTTCTGGAGTGACAAATGGATTTTTCTTTCACTTGAAAAATGTTTTTAATCCACAGGACAATTTAAGCTGAGAGGCCATTTTTGGGCATTTGGCCTTCACAACATGCTCAACATACACTCAAAACTTTCATTTAAGACAATAGACCACAATAATTACTTTAGGCTATTTAAATCAGATTTTTACAAAATCATTATTCATTTTATAAGATGCCTTTTAACACTGGTGGCACATTAGTAGGGGTGTGACGAGATCTCGTGACTAAATCGTGACGAGATTTCTCGTCGAGGTGAAGTTGTCTCGTCGTGCTGTCAGTGTGAGGGTGTAATTATTATTGAAGATGCCCCCGCCACTTTCAAATCGTTTGTGTGGAAACATTTTGGTTTTCCAGTAGAAATAATAAACGGCGAAAGAATAACACACAAGACACAAACAATATGTAAACATTGTAAGAAAACTATGCCGTACACCTCGGCCAAGGTTGTACAGGCTCTTAGGGGCCGTTCACATATCGCGCGCATTTTCATTCGCGCAAAATGGAAGCGACGCGGTCGCGACGCGCATGCGGTGCGGCGCGCTCGTTTTTTCCTGGCGCGCCTGTGCCGTGGTGAGATGAAACATCTCAACTTTTCAGAATGCCGCAAGCGCACAGCAGGTCATGTGACAAGAAACAACCGATCATCTTCGACCTTTCCGTAACAAAACATGGAAATCTCAGCCGAACAGCTGATCTTAGCTGTACAGGGGGCTGTTATATCTCATCTCCATAAATATATCTAGTAGTAAAGCTAAAGCAAGGGCTAAAAATCAATTTATCCCTTGCTGAAACTTCCTCATGGTCGTGGAGAGCGCAGTTCATGGTTGCATAGCAACGACAGACGCTACAGAAGCGCGAGCTCCCGAACGCTTGCAAAAGAAGGAGGAAGCGACGCAGCCGCGCTTTACACGCTTTTTTAGGAGCGATATGTGAACGGCCCCTAAAGAGGCAGAAAGCATCGCTATCACTGCTGACGGCTGGACTTCTCGGTGTACGCAGAGCTATATCACAGTTACAGCCACACAATCAATAGTGACTGGGAAATGGTCAACTTTGTACTGCAGTTAAAGTGACACTTAAAGTGTTATTTGAATTTTTTATTTATATGTTTATTTTATTTAAACTGTTTAATTTATGTTCAATCTGTAGAAAGAAGTTCAGTGAGATTTCTCATGTGAAATTATACAGGGCAGAAAACAATTGGTTGATTTTGTGGCAAAACATTTAGCAGTGTTTGCATGTTTTTTTACTGCAAATAATTCATTAAAATAGAAGTAAAATGACATGCATTACAAGTTGATTTCAAAATGCACCAACATTTTTGCATTTTATGATTTTCAGTTGAATAAGACTATTTTCCCTTCATACGTTTCATTATTGAGGATTTCTTAAAAATACTATAAAAATCTCGTCTCGTGAACCCAATCTCGTGTCTCATCTCGTCTCGTGGGATAGGGGTCTCGTCACACTCCTACATATTAGAGAAAGATATTTTCCATATTTCTCACAATATGTTCATATTTCTGCTTGACACAATTGAGACACAGTCAGAATGAGTTCATAACTGATCATAAAAATGCACTTCATCACTGTTCTAAGATCTACTTCATGAAGGGACAGTGAAAGCGTGTGCTTGCCGTATCCGTGTGTGAGCTCAGGCGTTAGTTAGAGTCTGGCTCATGTCGTCCTGTGTCTAATGCATGTGAGATGATGGACCTTGTCGGGTCGGCCGTCAGCGTCTTTCAGCTGAATGTAGGGCTTCTTCCGGATGCGGTTCAGGTCCTCGTGAAGCCCGTCGAGCAGGAAGGCCAGCAGCTCGTGAGAGTCCTGCTGCTGGTAGCCCGAGAACTGAGGCGCGAACCGACCCACCTGAGTCTAAAACACAAACACCAACAACCAATGAAATGAGCTTCAACGTTTAACAAACATTCAGCAGAGGTCGGAGAGATGAAAATGGAAATGGATGAAAAATGTAATCTGCCAATGATATGATTTGGGTCAGTGACAGTGTTGCATTAAATACAGCTGTTAGTATCTGTGAGAACCTAAAGTAACATGAATAATTTTTCTCTGGATAAATCAGGTTTAGTTAGTCTTCTGAATAATGTCTTCTGTAGAGCTGCTTTACAGCGTGAGTATTGAATTCAGTTCTCTTTTGCCTCTTCTTCCACTAGAATGGGTTAAAATCACTTGAATGTGTAAATTGGCAAGACAAAACTGATGGTTAGACTTCGCAATTAACCCATGAATCTCACGTGTTGAACTGTGGGGCCCTGTCCGTACGGATCACCCTACCATCTGTATCTGTGAATGTCAGCGCATCTCCTCATCTTTACCTTGAAGGGTCTTGGCGTGACGTAGCTGTATTTCCCTGACCACAGCTGCTTGATGAGCTCGGCGTAGGCCTTGGCGATCTCTCCCTTCATTCCCAGAGGATTGTCCTCGTTCAGCTCCTCCTGGTACTTGTCCTTCAGGAAGTACTCGGTCAGAGGAGGGACGTTACTCAGGCACTGCGACACAAACATGCACTGAAATCAACAATGGACACTGAAGCACAGCGGAATACTGTCGAAATACAAGCAACCATCTCTGCAAACGCTCACATACGAGACAGTCAACTCATTTCTCTTTGCTCGGGATGCATTAAAATCCGCCATTTGACACAGATTATAACTGGAAGGGAAGGACATGAGGAGGTCAGGCAGGGTCACCTGTGTGGCCGAGTTCATGAAGCAGGTGTTCCCCAGGTTGGAGAGGCCGCAGAGGCCGGCCTTCTCGGCGCGCCGGCCCTGATCCGAGTACTCGTAGCTGCTGCTGTACGGCGGGTAGGACGGCAGGCCGTAGCTGGAGTTCTTCATGCTGCGGACACACGCAGACGATTGAACACGCACAGAGACCGCACAGTTACGGCAGCAGGTGAAAGCAGATGATCAGGATCATGCAGCCACAACTCAAAACATGCAGGGAAAGCAACGTAAACTAAAACCAGTGGAGACGCCTCGCTGCCGCTCCCTGATGGACATTACACATCACAGTGCTGGATTCATTTCACCAACACTTCAATGACATTAACTAACCCATCATGGGTCTGACATTAAAAACAAGCACACCAACTGAAGAGGGAGGCCACGCCTTATATAAACCACTCTGGTCACATGGTCCCTCCAAGAGATCTAGAGAGCGACCGGAGAGTAGGATCGGTCTCATTTCATGAGCTGATCACAATCTGGTGTAAAACATGAGCAGGTTGTCTCGATTCAAACGAGCCCACACTCAACATCACACGAGGCCATCAGTGAGAAAACTGGAGCAGAGCTGTAACTGCATGTTTCCACATGATAATGGCCCAAAAAATGCAAGAACTTCAGAGCAGAAGAGAGAAATGGAGAAAACTGGAAGGTTTCCCACAACACTGGATGTGATTCATTAGCCTAACCCAGGGGTAGGGGATGTGAGTCCTGGAGAGCCGCTGTCCAGCAGAGTTCAGCTCCAACCCTGAAAACACCTCACCGGTAATCCTGAAGGCCTTCATCATCTTGTTCAGGTGTTCGATTAGGGTTGGAGCTGAACTGCGGACAGCGGCTCTCCAGGACCGACGTTCATAACCCCTCCCCGAGCCACACCCTCCACCCCATAAGCCCCGCCCCCTGCAGGCTTACTTGCGGCCGCTGAAGCTGCTGTTATGATTGTTTGTGAGAGATGAAGGGCAGATCTTTGGTAAAGCAGAGAGAGAGGAAGCACCAGATGACCTTCAAAAGACAAGAAGAGCATGAGTTACAGGAAATGACGCAACCCTCGGGAAGAGATCAAGGAGAAAGCAAACAAGCCAGTGTCAAAGCATCTGATGACCCATGTGACGATCGAGACGTCACATTGACTCACTTGAGCGCCGAAGAGCCGCGAGGCCACGAGCCGTCTTCATTCTTCTGTTCGATCACTAGAACCTGCAGACAGTTCAGCAGAAAACATGCTCAAAATACATATTTCAGCACTGGAGACTTCAAACATCCTGAATGACCAATCTACTTCCTCCCAATGACAGGAAGCAGCTGCTTTCACTACAGATGTTCGGTCTGCCAAACAGTGCCATTTTTACCTAAACACCGCCCTGAAAAACTGCTGATGTTCTGAGCTTGAAGAAAGTTTTACTCTGGGTTTCTTCCTCTCTGTGTAATGACTGAAACGAAGCTAGTCAAACACAGCCGCGGTCTGGCGTGTGACGCGAGCGCCTCACCTGTCCCTGATAGAGCCCGGCGTCCTGAATGGTGCTGTCCGGTTTGTTGAGCGGCTCAAACGTGTTGCTCATGTACTTGTTCCACAGTCGCGTTTCCTTCTCATCAGGAATACTGAACAGCTTCCGCATCTCTCGCTCGATGGTGTCTGTCGGGACAGAGGAGCGCAGGTCTCAACCACACGGGACAACAGCCACCATTCAAAGACGACATTTACTCACCCTCATGACTTTCATTCTTCTTCAGAAACACAGATGAAGACATTTCTGTCCACACAACCACCGCTTTCATGAAGAGATCGCAAACATTCATCAAACAAGCACACTGAATGAAATAATGTGAATAAAAGCCTAAATTCGATCTGTTGATCATATAAAGCGAGCGTGTCTCTTCAGAAGAGGCGGACTAAGCCGCTCCATTCAATGGATAAGTTTTACCATCCGTGTGTCGATCGAGGGACAGAAATCTCTCTGATGTCATTAGAAAGATGTGTTCTGAAGATGAACGAAAGTCTTACGGGTTTGAAACGACATGAAGGTGCGTAATAACAGAATTTTCTTTTTTGAAATGATACCTTTAATTTAAAAAAACAGACCATTGTGTCTGAAATATAACAATATTAGCTTCTTATTCATTGAACTGGTGTATAACATCAGCATCACATTTGCACTCGTGTTATTCAGGACAAACGAGGCACTTGATACTGCATAACTATATCATGACATACAGTAAATATGAGACAAAAACTCAAGCAAGGCCTATTTTTGCCCTGATATCTTGAGTTTAAGGGTCATATATCTGACTCCAGTGAGTTCACCTGCTTCACGTTCGTCATCAATAAACTGAAAACAAATCTGAAAACAAGATAGCAAGTCAGAAAACACAGCGATAAGTCAGACGAAACGGAAAGGGTAGGTATGTGTGGGGAATGGAATACTGACCGCTGATTGGACGAGACATCCGTCAATCAAATACAGCAGGCTGCAGCAGAAAGCCGATGTGTGTGTGCATAACATCAGAGCTGTATTGTGTATGATAATACTTGTTTTTAATGATGCGCGAGGCTCCGAGCTGACGTTATCGAGTATGTCACCCACTAACAAAAACACTATTAGAATTTTATTTCAGTTTTATTGCCGAAAAAATTCCAGATATAAGGGCAACAAGCCCCGCATGATCTTTTGTCTTAATAATACAAGCAAGAGTGCTTTTTTGTTTTTTTTGCACATGTGGTATTAATTTTAAACAGATCAACAAACAAGAAGTTAATACTGTGAATGACGAAGTCAATAATACATTACAAGTTGTTTTCTCTATTTCAGTAATGAAAATAGTTCCAAACAGCAAAAACGTTGAACAAATCGTTTGAATGACAAACGATTCACTCAGTCTTCACTCAGCCACCACATACTGGCAGCTTTAGTTTCATATTTAAAGTATAACCTGATGTAAAAATCCTTTCATATATTCAATAACACAAAACATTACTCATAGCAGTGTGTAAATCCCATTTTCTTTTCCTAGATTTCAAGCTGGCACTGCAGGCTGGACGCTCAGTTATCATATTTTAGGTCTATTAAGTACCTGTAATTTTTTTAAAATTAAATGCCTCTCCAAACTGACAATAAGCGATACAGGGAAGAGATCGGGACCGGGGAGACTCGAACTCAGGTCGGACACGTTAAATGATAAATCAGCTGATCTGACTCTACGCCACTCTCCCACAGATCAGATCTTTTGTAATTTTGTCTCACCCAACCAGGTAGTGGCAGGCAGACTTAATATGAAAAGTTTTTCTCCATAATTAATCGCACTAAATTATCCAGTTAGATGGACAGCTCTAGTATTTACACATGCAACACGAATCAACTTTGCCCTGCCGTACTTTCTGCATGTATTGATTGACGGATGTCTCGTCCAATCAGAAGTCAGTATTCCATAAGCCACATATACCTACCTTTTCCGTTTTGACTGACTTGTCATTGTGTTTTCTGATTTGTTTTGCACTTCTTGGCCACCGTAGTTAGCGGTTCAGACGCTCTGATAGCGGTTCAAGTCTGGATCGGTCCAGTACCTATAGTGTCTGCTTTGCTGAACCGTCTGGTGACGATGTTGTCCATGTTTCCGTCTTCACACAGCTTGAGCTCGGTGAGGTAGACTTCCACCTTACAGTGTTTGACGAACATGCCCTGCTCCACCACCTGAGGAACACACACACACACACACCATCAACACACACGACATCCCTCCGTCACAGGAAAGGTTGGACTGCACTGCTAATGTGATCAGATTGATCTGAATAATGACATGGTCCTGTTCATCACTGTGACGCTGCTGTGAAACGATCTGTACTGTGTGAAGCGCTGTAGAAATAGCTCTGAAGTCATCAGATCATTTGTGACGTCTCTGCGTCTCACACTGCAAAACATGATGTTCTTCCTCAGAGTTTCTGTCTTGTTTTCCAGCACAAGCATCTGAACATTCATCAATCGAGATACATTTACTGGAGAAGCACAACGACTCGAAATGTAAAGTCTTGTTTTCTTGAAAAATATGTCAAAATGAAGTGAGTTTTTGCTTAAAACAACAACAAATACTTGCTGATGGAGTCAGAAAAACTAACTTAATTCAAAGGGAAACACGATTATTTTTCTGACTGCATTGGCAGATTTTTGTTCTTGTTTTAAGCACAAACTCACTTCATTTTCACACATTTTGCTGCTCCAGTAAAAGTATCTTGACCTCAGAAAGTTATGACATTTGTACTGGAACACAAGACGAGCGAGAGCGCGATGAAGCCCGGGTCTTGCAGACGTCAGTGTGTCGGTACAGGCGAGCCGGAGGAACGGCTATTTTAGCAGCAGCTGAAGCTCAACAGCTGAAGGATTCCAGACTATTTATTTCGCGCGGCCTGAAGCGCCGCAGCAGAACCCTACGCTCTTCACTCTGTCAGGACGCCCGCCCGCTCCTTCCTTCGCCCAGATTCCTCCCTCTCCACCCTCGGCCAGCGGGACCTTCCCTGGACCCGTGCGAACCTCTTCCCAAAGCCCAGAAGAGAGGAAGCAGAGTCCGAACCTGCTGCATGCTGGAGTCCATGCGTCCGTCCGACCGGCGGTCATGTGCTGCTCCGGTCAGCTCAAGAATAGCTCAGAGCCACCCGACACCCTCAGCACACACACACACACACATATATATATAGAGAGAGAGAGAGAGAGGGGCGGTGGACGAGCCGCATCATCACCTGCTGATCTGAGCCAGAGCGGAAGAGTCAAACTGAAGTCCATGAACTGATTCAGTGATTCACTGCTGTTCCTCTCTTCACTGATTCAATTCAACACGGGTTCATTTAGACACATCTATGAGGTGCAGCACACTGAAACTGTACAGAGTTTCACTACTGTAATACTGAAGATCGATATCAACTGATGTGCACAAACACCCACTTTACCCAGGCAAGATTTCATAACAAGAAAGTTATAATACTACCCGTTACAACTCCAATTTGTTTAGTGTTTTTAATATAAACATTTAAATGGTGTCTGTCATAAAGTGTATTTATTGAAACATACATTAAATATTGAAGCACAGTGGAAATATAATGAACGTGTGACAGCGCTCATCTTCATCACGCTCCTCTCTAGATTACGCTCGCTGAATGTCCTTCCTGAGGTAAATGTGACGTTACTGTTCTCCAGCGGTTTTAAACCCTGATCGATCACATGAGACGTGATGGATTTCAGCAAGTTGTTCTGTATCTGTCAACACTGATCTGAGGGGCTACGGCGATCGGTCACGTCACAATAAAGACACAAAAATGGCATTTATTGCTGGAACGTCATAATAAAACAGAGAACATGAAATCTGAGACCGTTTCATTTCAGAAGCTCAAACTCTCTGAGACTATCAGATCGGAGGTTTAGATCTCATCAACTGAGAACAGGCTGAAAGAGCCACTCTTGACATTTAACATTCATTCAGTCACTGTACGATCACGAGACACCACACACATCCTGCTAAAACGACAGAGGCTAGCCCTCCCGCTCAAAGGCTAAAGACAAGAAACCGTTTTTGACTACAGCTTTTAAAGCATTTAAAGACGAAGTTCCTGAGGAAGACTATTCCAGAGCCTCGGACAGCTGCAGCAAAGGCCTGATGAGCTGGACGGAGTAGTAGACTTGGTGAAGAGCAGTGATCTCAGACACAAGCAGGAGTCATCCCATGCACTGCTTTACAAACACAACAGAATTGTATATTTTATCCTGTAGTTCACTGGAAGCCCCTTGAGAGAAGCCAAAACAGGAGAGATATGGAGTCTTTTCTCAACACCATCGCCACATTCTGAACCGAGTACAAGCGTGAGGCGGTGACTGCAGCCGTCCAGACCAACCTTCTCTACGTCTTCTCTCGACAGAAGAGGCTTTAACCACAGCATTGATCTGCTTGTCAAACTTCAGCTCTGGTTCCTCATCTAGTCAGGACATGTCTGCATCCTCTGGCGGGGCCAAAAAGCATGATCTCAGTTTTACTCTGGTTCAACGGCAGTAAATTAGAGCCATAGTTCTCTCCCACTCTCAAAGGAAGACAGATCTGTGTATCACCAGCATACAAATGGTAAGACGTGTCATACTTTTTTAAACAAATGAGCCCAGGGGCAACATATACAAGGAAACAAAAAAGGGCCAATAACAGAACCCTGAGGAACCCCTCGTGTGACAGATGCTGGTGTAGAAACAGTGACCACACTGTACAGAGATTCATCTATTTGACAGACAAGACTTGAACAACTCTAAAACCGTCCCATGTGAGAATCACGTGGACTATTGTGTCAAAATTGTGTCACTTGTAATACCGTACCAGCTCACCTGTGTTAGTGTGTGTGAGTGAGTGAGTGTGTGTGAGTGTGTGTGTGTGTATGAGTGTTTGTGTATCTACTGCACCTTGCGGGCGATGGGCTCCTGTCCTTCCGTCAGGCCGTACCAGCTCACCTGTGTTAGTGTGTGTGAGTGAGTGAGTGTGTGTGTGTGTGTGTGTGAGTGTGTGTGTGTGTGTGTGTGTGTGAGTGTGTGTGTGTGTGTGTGTGTGTGTGTGTGTGTGTGTGTGTGTGTGTGAGTGTGTGAGTGTGTGTGTGTGTATGTGTATGAGTGTTTGTGTATCTACTGCACCTTGCGGGCGATGGGCTCCTGTCCCTCCGTCAGGCCGTACCAGCTCACCTGTGTTAGTGTGTGTGAGTGAGTGAGTGTGTGTGAGTGTGTGTGTGTGTATGAGTGTTTGTGTATCTACTGCACCTTGCGGGCGATGGGCTCCTGTCCTTCCGTCAGGCCGTACCAGCTCACCTGTGTTAGTGTGTGTGAGTGAGTGAGTGTGTGTGTGTGTGTGTGTGAGTGTGTGTGTGTGTGTGTGTGTGTGTGTGAGTGTGTGTGTGTGTGTGTGTGTGTGTGTGTGTGTGTGTGTGTGTGTGTGAGTGTGTGAGTGTGTGTGTGTGTATGTGTATGAGTGTTTGTGTATCTACTGCACCTTGCGGGCGATGGGCTCCTGTCCCTCCGTCAGGCCGTACCAGCTCACCTGTGTTAGTGTGTGTGAGTGAGTGAGTGAGTGTGTGTGTGTGTGTGTGTGAGTGTGTGTGTGTGTGTGTGTGTGTGTGTGTGAGTGTGTGTGTGAGTGTGTGTGTGTGTGTGTGTGTGTGTATGTGTATGAGTGTTTGTGTATCTACTGCACCTTGCGGGCGATGGGCTCCTGTCCCTCCGTCAGGCCGTACCAGCTCACCAGGCGGCTCCAGCCGTCGGCCGGCAGCAGGATGTAGTCCAGCTCGTCGATCAGGTGTTCCCTGATGCCCGTGGCGTCCCCATCTGCAGACGGGACAGAGCAGAGGCACTTAACAGACCCGTGTGACCCGTGTCAGGACAGAGCAGGCCTAAGGGGGGCATTAGAGGGCAGTGTACCCTGTACAATGTGTCCTCCAAATCATGTGGTCATTCAGCAAACTTATGATTGAGAGCAAAATCTGTATTTCTGTGGATCTGGTCATTGAAGTATTCCATAACCACATGTGTCCAGCATGTCTCTCACAGGAACACTCATCTGTACTACGACTACTTCAAACACATTATCTTCAGAAATATGAGCAGAAACTAGGCAGATGTTCTCACTCAATCCACTGATGATGCTGCTTTAGAGGGGAACGATGCACAACTACTGGTCCAGGATCAGATTTCACAGTAATATCAGCATATTGGCGAAACATATTTGTCAAACGACCCAGTGCGCATCTGTGTTTGTGCTCTGAAGAACGACAAGGACTTACAATGTGATTTCACAGCGTCGAGCAGTGTAGCCCATCACACACACATATCTGCTGATGTCGTGAATGCAGTGACCAGTTTATATTTTCAAATGTGTCCGCCGGGAGAGATCGTGGACTATCGTCTCGGTCACGAAAGCTTCTCGTTTGCATGAGTTAAGTGGTTTAACAAAAACGAGTGGCTTTAAATCTCTGAGAGAGCGTTTCCCAGTGTGACATGAAGCCGCTCTCGGAGTGCGTGAGGACTGAACTGTGCTTTTTGCCGCCTATTTGGGCTCGAAAGGATGAATACACACACCTGTGTGTCAACATGACCATGTATTCACAGCTAAACAGAGCCATGTGTGTCTTCAGTGAAGGTACAGTCCAGAAAGACGAGACAGGCAGTCTTAAAGGGACAGCAGCCAAATTCACCTGCTGTCATTATTAATGCTAAACTAAAGAGAAAATCTCCCTGCTTGCTTTTGTCACTTTACCACAGTAAAGACTTGAAGACTATGCATCGTTTTTTAAATCTTTGATTACTTTATAGATTTAATGTAGTATTTCTATCATTTGAAGTGATACTGAAAATGACGATAAGAATTAGGAAATTTCAATTGATATGAAAACTTTTGATATCATAAAAACTAGGGATGAGCGCTACGACTAATTTGACTGCCATTTAAACTGATTTTTTTTTTTAGACTAGTCGACTAGTCTAAAAGAAACGGTAAGAAAAAACCCTGCGCGCGTGTATGTAAACCTACATTTTAAATACTTAATCTATGAATCACACTGTCAAATGTCTTAATGAACTCTTGCTAAAAACAGGTCATGATTATGCCGTACGCTTGCCTTCCGGTTTCATAATTCAATTTTAGGAAGTCGTGAAAACACGTACACAACGTCAGCCAATACACAGCTTATTTCTTCAGATCAGATGGGGCAACGCAGAGCGGAAAATCAATCGATATCCTGACAGAATTCTTCATCCTCATATAACGTTAGCCTACATATTACGACAAGTCAAAAACGATAGGAATGATGATCGAGGAATAGCATTAAGACCCGAGATACACTTTGAAAACTCATTTATTTTTCAAATGTTTTGTTTAAATTTATTTAGAAAGTTTTAAATGTCATGTTAAATCTATGCTAATTTAAATGATAAATCATGTTTTCTTTCCCTCATGCAGTCGTCTATTGTTTTCAGTGTCGACTAGTAGAGCTGTAGCGTTTAGTCGACTACACGCACACATCTCTGATAAAAATGAGATTTTGGTCACCCCTAAATTCATCATTTTCACACACCCGGGTTTTTGGCTTCCGGGATGAGCCACGCCGGGTAAAATCAAACGATGTAAGCTTGCTCAGTACAAATATAACCCATTATGAGCTTTTGATACAACAAGAACACAAATCTTGCATCAAAAGCTCATAGAGCGTTATATTTACTGAGGAAGCTTACATCTTCGGATGCAGATAAGTCCAGATGTTTTATTGATCAGCTCTGACCTTTGCTGCGGTCTGTTGGTTTTATGGATCAAGTGTCAAAAGCAGATCACAACGACAGAGAACTGTGAACTTTGGCTCAAAAAAGTCGTTGATCATTAGATGATTCATTTACTTTGTCTCATCAGAGACGGTGCAGAGAGCAGGACCGTCAGAGCTTCAGATCTTTTGTGTCCGTTTTCATGTAAATACTCATTAAAGCACAAAAATACAGGTGGTTTTTAAAATCCTAAAGTTGGAGGAAATGGCCGTACACAGGCCTGGTTTGTCTGTTCATGTATGTGTGTGATGTGTTGTGTTACGTCAGGTCGTACTTCACTGTCGATGCTGCAGAACCTGCCAATGAAGAGTACAACATAGCAGTGTAGTGTTATTGTGTTGGAGAAGCAGTGTGGTGTTATTGTGTTGGAGAAGCAGTGTAGTGTTATTGTGTTGGAGAAGCAGTGTGGTGTTATTGTGTTGGAGAAGCAGTGTAGTGTTATTGTGTTGGAGAAGCAGTGTGGTGTTGTTGTGTTGGAGAAGCAGTGTAGTGTTATTGTGTTGGAGAAGCAGTGTGGTGTTATTGTGTTGGAGAAGCAGTGTAGTGTTATTGTGTTGGAGAAGCAGTGTGGTGTTGTTGTGTTATTGTGTTGGAGAAGCAGTGTGGTGGTGTTGTGTCATTGTGTTGGAGAAGCAGTGTGGTGTTGTTGTGTTGGAGAAGCAGTGTGGTGTTGTTGTGTTATTGTGTTGGAGAAGCAGTGTGGTGTTATTGTGTTGTTGTGTTGGAGAAGCAGTGTGGTGTTATTGTGTTATTGTGTTGGAGAAGCAGTGTGGTGTTGTTGTGTTGGAGAAGCAGTGTGGTGTTATTGTGTTGTTGTGTTGGAGAAGCAGTGTGGTGGTGTTGTGTTGTTGTGTTGGAGAAGCAGTGTGGTGTTGTTGTGTTGGAGAAGCAGTGTGGTGTTGTTGTGTTGGAGAAGCAGTGTGGTGTTATTGTGTTGGAGAAGCAGTGTGGTGTTGTTGTGTTGGAGAAGCAGTGTGGTGTTGTGTTATTGTGTTGGAGAAGCAGTGTGGTGTTGTTGTGTTGGAGAAGCAGTGTGGTGGTGTTGTGTTGGAGAAGCAGTGTGGTGTTGTTGTGTTGGAGAAGCAGTGTGGTGGTGTTGTGTTATTGTGTTGGAGAAGCAGTGTGGTGTTGTTGTGTTGGAGAAGCAGTGTGGTGGTGTTGTGTCATTGTGTTGGAGAAGCAGTGTGGTGTTGTTGTGTTGGAGAAGCAGTGTGGTGGTGTTGTGTTATTGTGTTGGAGAAGCAGTGTGGTGTTGTTGTGTTGGAGAAGCAGTGTGGTGTTGTGGTGTTGTTGTGTTGGAGAAGCAGTGTGGTGTTGTTGTGTTGGAGAAGCAGTGTGGTGTTGTTGTGTTATTGTGTTGGAGAAGCAGTGTGGTGTTGTTGTGTTGGAGAAGCAATGTGGTGTTATTCTGTTGGAGAAGCAGTGTGGTGTTATTGTGTTGGAGAAGCAGTGTGGTGTTGTTGTGTTATTGTGTTGGAGAAGCAGTGTGGTGTTGTTGTGTTGGAGAAGCAGTGTGGTGGTGTTGTGTTGGAGAAGCAGTGTGGTGGTGTTGTGTTATTGTGTTGGAGAAGCAGTGTGGTGTTGTTGTGTTGGAGAAGCAGTGTGGTGTTGTTGTGTTGGAGAAGCAGTGTGGTGGTGTTGTGTTATTGTGTTGGAGAAGCAGTGTGGTGTTGTTGTGTTGGAGAAGCAGTGTGGTGTTGTTGTGTTGGAGAAGCAGTGTGGTGGTGTTGTGTTGGAGAAGCAGTGTGGTGGTGTTGTGTCATTGTGTTGGAGAAGCAGTGTGGTGGTGTTGTGTTATTGTGTTGGAGAAGCAGTGTGGTGGTGTTGTGTTGTTGTGTTGGAGAAGCAGTGTGGTGTTGTTGTGTTGGAGAAGCAGTGTGGTGTTGTTGTGTTGGAGAAGCAGTGTGGTGGTGTTGTGTTATTGTGTTGGAGAAGCAGTGTGGTGTTGTTGTGTTGGAGAAGCAGTGTGGTGGTGTTGTGTTGGAGAAGCAGTGTGGTGGTGGTGTTGGAGAAGCAGTGTGGTGGTGTTGTGTTGGAGAAGCAGTGTGGTGGTGTTGTGTTGGAGAAGCAGTGTGGTGGTGGTGTGTTGGAGAAGCAGTGTGGTGGTGTTGTGTTGGAGAAGCAGTGTGGTGGTGGTGTTGTGTTGTTGTGTTGGAGAAGCAGTGTGGTGGTGTTGTGTTGGAGAAGCAGTCTGGTGGTGGTGTTGTGTTGTTATGTTGGAGAAGCAGTGTGGTGGTGTTGTGTTGGAGAAGCAGTGTGGTGTTGTTGTGTTATTGTGTTGGAGAAGCAGTGTGGTGTTATTGTGTTGTTGTGCTGGAGAAGCAGTGTGGTGGTGTTGTGTTGGAGAAGCAGTGTGGTGTTGTTGTGTTATTGTGTTGGAGAAGCAGTGTGGTGTTATGGTGTTGTTGTGGTGTTGTTGTTGTTGTTGTTGTGTTATTGTGTTGTTGTTGTTGTTGGTGTTGTTGTGGTACTGGTGGTGTTATTGTGGTGTTATGGTGTTGTTGTTGTTGGTGTTATTGTGTTGTTGTGGTGGTGGTGTGTTGTTATTGTGTTGTTGTTGTTGTTATTGTGTTGTTGTGGTGGTGGTGTGTTGTTGTTGTTGTGTTATTATGTTGTTGTTGTTATTGTGTTGTTGTTGTGGTGGTGGTGTGTTGTTGTTGTGTTATGTTGTTGTTGTTATTGTGTTGTTGTTGTGGTGGTGGTGTGTTGTTGTTGTTGTTGTGTTATTATGTTGTTGTTGTTATTGTGTTGTTGTTGTGTTGTGGTGGTGTTATTGTGTTGTTGTGGTGTTATGGTGTTGTTGTTGTTGTGGTGTTGTTGTGGTGTTATGGTGTTGTTGTTGTTGTGTTGTTGTTGTTGTGGTGTTGGTGTTATGGTGTTGTGTTATTGTTGTGTTATTGTTGTTGTGTTATTGTTGTGGTGGTGGTGTGTTATTGTTGTTGTTGTTGTGGTGGTGGTGTTGTTGTTGTTGTGGTGTTATGGTGTTGTTGTTGTTGTGTTGTTGTTGTTATGGTGTTGTGTTATTGTTGTTGTTGTGTTATTGTTGTTGTTGTTGTGGTGGTGTGTTGTTGTTGTTGTTGTGTTATTGTGTTGTTGTTGTTGTTATTGTGTTGTTGTTGTGTTATTGTTGTTGTGGTGTTGTGGTTGTTGTTGTTGTGGTGGTGGTGTTGTTATTGTTGTTGTTGTGGTGGTGGTGTTGTTGTGTTATTGTGTTGTTGTTGTGGTGGTGGTGTTATTGTTGTTATTGTTGTGGTGTTATGGTGTTGTGTTATTGTGTTGTTGTTGTTGTTATTGTGTTGTTGTTGTGTTATTGTGTTGTTGTTGTGGTGGTGGTGTGGTGTCCAGCAGCTCCTCAGAGGGTGAGGTGGAGGCGGGACGCACCTCTGAGCAGCCCGCGGTTGTCCACCGGTCCCGGGTACACGCTCTGCTCGCCCATCTGGTACTTGTCCCAGCTGTCGAAGCCCACATACTTCTTCCACTGCTTGAACCAGTGGCTGTCCACCAGATACCTGCAGGAAGTGACATCATCAGCTCATTCATACAGACACACGGTGACTGATCGAGCCTCTGCTGATGTATATTCACGTGATCTGTAACGACAGCGCGTGCTCTTCGTGCTGTTGTTGTGTTAGAGCGAGTGTGTGACGCGACTCATCAGCGCGCGTCTCACCAGGTGTCTGCTCTGCGCAGCGGCGTCTTCAGGAGCGTCGCGATCTCTCCTCTCTGCGTCTCCACATCCGCCGCGCCGCCTTCCGCCATCTTCACTCGCGCACTGCATGCTGGGAGGCGCCGCTGGCGTCACCACGCACGCATCTGTGTGACGTCACGACGCATCGTCTTGTTTATTGCACATTTTCAAGTCAGAAGCCGCTTTTTTATTATGTTTTGCCTGGTGAAGTACAGCATTACATTCATATTAATAAAGAGAATGACTCCAAAGCTGTGGAGCTCAGTTTGAACTCACGCAACATATCAATGCAGCCACACATATATTATAATAATAATAATAATAATATATTAAACATGACCCTGTCTATTATATTTACTGGAGTAAATATTGAGAGCATTTCTGTGGTGTCACTGTTGTGTTTTCTTCAGCATTAACACAACTCTAACACAGGCTAGGGTTAGGCTGATGTTTACTAATATGATAATGGCAAATTATAGACAATTATAGATCAAATTTCTCATGTATTAGTAAAATTCTAGAAAAGGCAGTTGCAGCAGAAAAACTCCTTTCTTACAGAAAATCACATTATGGGGGAATTTCAGTCCGTCTTTAGAGCACACAGTACTGAAACTGCCCTTACAAAAATAACTAGTGACCTCAGAATAAACTATGATGAAATAAGAGCTGAATTTGAGTTCTTTTAGACTGACACGACTGATCATGACATTCTAATTCATCGTTTAGAAAACCAGTAGGTCTCTCTGATTCTGTATTAAATTGGTTTAAATCATATATTAAAGAGAGAAATTCATGTCAAAGTTGGAGAGCGTGTATCTGAGAAACATGAAGCTCAAGCTGCCTTGGTCCTTTATGGTTCTCATTGCACATGCTGCCACTTGGTGACATTGTTAGAGAACATGATGTATGTTTCCATAGTTACGCTGACGACTCTCAACTGTACATTTCTGTAGAGACAAATCGGTCACTACCTGCATTATGGCAGCAAATAATGGGATCAGTACCAATTTTTTAAGATTAAATGAGGATAAAACCGATATTTTATTAGTTGACCCAAAAATTAAAAGAGAATTGTTGTTTACGAATCTAGTAAAATTAACTCCTCGAGCAGAGGTTACTAGTCCTGGTGATATTTTGGATTCGGATCGAAGTTTTAACTCACACATTAATAAGGTGACAAAGTCTTCCTTCTTTCACTTGAGAAATATAGCTAAAATTTGTCCTTTTTTAAACCAGAATGATGCAGAAAAATTAATTGAGGCTTGTGTTTTTAAAGTAGATTCGATTATTGTAATGCACTTTTTACTGGTGTAACACCGGGATGACAGGAGATGAAGGTAGACAAATAACAAGCAGGTTTATTCAAGGCTGAAACGGAGAACATGCGTAACAGTGTGCTAGGCACAAACAATAACAGACACTGAAGACGACACAGGCAGGAACTACAATACACACAGAGGATAATTAGACACAGGTGGAGGAAGATAAACTAATAAGGGACTAAGGATGACAGGTGCAGACATGAACTGAAAACAAGACAAGACTAAACATGACACGACTGTGACAACTGGTCTCCCACAAAATTCAATGAACAGACTGCAGCTTATCCAAAACTCTGCTGCTCGGCTGTTAACAAGAGCCAAAAAAGAGAGCATATAACACCAGTTGTGGCTACACTGCATTTGCACCTCATTATATTGTGAGCTCTCTCATTAATTATAATCCATCAAGAACTGTAAGATCATCAAATGTCGGTCTATCGGACGTCTCCAGGAATAATCGAAGGAAAATTGGAGATGCTGTTAATTACGTCCCCAAACTGTGCAACACATTCCCGTTGGACATCAGGGAAGCTAACACACCTAATATTTATAAAAACATGTTAGAAACTTATTTTTTTTACTTTGGCATTGACTTAGTTGTATTTTTGGTTATATTATAATATTTTTTCTCATATATATTTATATTTTATATTGTGTGCTGTATTTCATTCATTTTTATCCTTTATGCGGATGTATTTTAAGCTCCGTATTATTTCTGCTGTTCATCTGTGCAATCTTGATTATGTAAAGCACTTTGAACTACATTCTGTGTTTGAAAGGTGCGACACACATAAATGTATTATTATTATTATTAATGTGGACTATCTCCAACTCATGAAACAAGAAGGCTTTCAAAACAACTGAAATATGAAAGTCTTTTCCTTTGATGTGTATTCTGGTTAATTATATACCCTGTCTTGCACCTTTTTTCTCTTTCTTTATTTTTGTTTCTTTGTTCTGTTTTGTGACTGCTTCCTTCTAGCTTCATGTGTTTTGAAAGCGCCGTCACTAGAGCACAGAGTCATTAAACATAATTCTGCTTAATTACAGCGAATCTCACAGGATTTGATACACAGCCTCATTTCGACACTATATTTGTCACGGAGACGAACCCCGTGATTCCCTCCTCTGACCATCAGAGGGCGCCATCTCCTGAATATTGACTTTTACACACACTGGGCACTGATCACCTTGAACAGCTGAAGCTTGTCATCATAGTATTTAAGTGCTGTTGAGACCTAGGCTCAGCGCGAGGTCTTGTTCTCTGTTAAATGACATTTCTGAGCGTTACACCTTTTGGATTACCCGTTATTGAACCCCGGTCTCCTGTCTAACGAACCATTGCCGCCTGTCTTGTTAATTCTCTGCCTGGACTCTGTTTACTGATCGATATCTGCCTGCCCCGACTTTGGATTGTTTATTTGAGTACGTCTTGTCTTTTCCTTGCTGTTCCTGTTCTCTGTTATTGACCTGTGCCTGTTTGACCATTCTCCCTGTAATAAAGCCTGTTTATGGATCCCAATTCGAGCGATGGTTCATTACAATATTTAAATATGTTAATTGTCAATTAACATCGAAAATAACGTCATTGGCTGCTGACGGCCATGTTTGTAGAATATTTGAAGAATAAGCCATCATTTGACCCAGAGAAGATGAATATCATGTTTGATGTGACGAGTGTTTTTCAGCTGCAGCATCTCAGTGTCTGTCCTCATGATATCATCTGTGTGTTTCTGGATTCCACAGATTTGATCAGCAGATTCAGATCAATACACACAAATGTGAGATCATTTAATATCTTCACAGGGGTTTAATGACTTTTGTCATGAGTTTTGAGTAAACTGGACCAACAGTCTAGAAGTCTTTTATTATTTCCTCTGTGACGTACAGTCTCTGACACCCAGACATGTTTAGAGCAGAATACAGTCATTGATAAACGGTACAAACACAGTAATGATGCAGCAGCTTCAGTGCTTCGACTCTAAAATACACCTGGAGGAAAATATGTTCAGCAAATCTCCGTTCTACAATCATTATGAAAGATTGAGGTGAAACTACAATAAAAACTGATTCCCATCAACACAAGTAGAGTTTGAGAAAAGCACAGAAACACACCGTCACACATCATGATCACACACACACACACACACACACACACACACATTCTGACATGATATTTCACTAACACCGTATTAATGTAATGAACAGAAAATAACAATAATATAATATAACATCTGACGATTCTCTGTGTCATTGTCTTCATGAACTCTTATTTTCAATTCTTTTGTCTTGTTTTGTCTGGTTTTCAGTTCCTGTGGTTTAGTTCTTGCTTCCTGTATCCATTTCCATAGCAACTCCTGTTCATAACCATGACAACTATTCACCTTCAGTCTCTTGTTATCGAGTGTATTAAACCCTCAGTCATCTTATGTTCATAGTCTTGTGTTCATGTTTCCTGCTGGTGTTTATTAAATATAAGTGTTCATCGTCTTTCTCTTCTCTTGGATCATCTAGTCCAGAGGTGGCCAACGTCGGTCCTGGAGAGCCACAATCCTGCAGAGTTTAGCTCCAACCCTGATAAAAACTCACCTTCCTGTAGCTTTCTAGTAACCCTTAAGACCTTGATTAGCTTGTTCAGGTGTGTTTGATTAGGGTTGTAGCAAAAATTTGCAGGATTGTGGCTCTCCAGGACCGACGTTGGCCACCCCTGATCTAGTCACTGATTCATCATGAGCTCAAAGCATTATGGGTAGAATCTCTACAGTCTGTCCTGATTCATCAACAGTTTCACTGATGATCCTTTATAAAGCCTAAACCCAGGATAGAGCGGTTGAGTGAATGTGGTCTGGACTGTGTGGATGAGGATCATTGTGTCAGAGACGCTGTAGAAGGACAGAGTTCCTGCACTGTGATCCACAAACACTCCTATTCTACTGATGATGGACTTTACAGTGAGTTCAGTCTGTATGTCTTTGTGTCTGAATGAGTAACTGTCAGGAGAGTAGATCAAACTCCAGGACTGATCATTATATCCAAACCAACACTCATCACCCCATCCCTTCCTGCTGATGCTCTTATATGACACTGATATAAACACACCAGCACTACTCCACTCAACAGGGGTGGGGTAACCAGGACAAGGGGACCATGGGGTGGATGTCTAAAAAAGTGTGGGGGTTGATTAGGTGACCAGAGTGAGACGGACTGTGCCGGCGACCAGGGCGGAACGGGCTGTGCACGTGACCAGGGCGGAACGGGCCATGTAACATAGAAAGATGCATCGTTAATAGGGACCGCTAGAGCCACAACAGGGCAGGTTAAGCAGTCAGGTGGACCAAGGCCGGCAGACAGAGCGGAGCAAACAGACCGAGTGGGACAGACAGACAGAGTGGGACAGAGAGACATAGTGGGACAGAGAGACAGAGGGTTCTAGGAAGGCAGAGAGTTCTGGAATGACAGAAAATGTTGAGCTTACAGACAGTACGCAACTTATAGTCAGAGCGGGACTGAGAGACAAGATGGGGTAGACAGAGGGTTCTGGAATGACAGACGGAGCGGGGTTGCGAAATAGAGCAGGGCTGAGAGACAGAGCAGGGCCGAGAGATAGAGCAGGGCCGAGAGACAGAGCAGGGCTGAGAGATAGAGCAGGGCTGAGAGATAGAGCAGGGCCGAGAGACAGAGCAGGGCTGAGAGATAGAGCAGGGCTGAGAGATAGAGCAGGGCCGAGAGACAGAGCAGGGCTGAGAGATAGAGCAGGGCCGAGAGACAGAGCAGGGCTGAGAGATAGAGCAGGGCTGAGAGATAGAGCAGGGCCGAGAGACAGAGCAGGGCTGAGAGATATAGCAGGGCCGAGAGACAGAGCAGGGCCGAGAGATAGAGCAGGGCCGAGAGATAGAGCAGGGCCGAGAGACAGAGCAGGGCTGAGAGATAGAGCAGGGCTGAGAGATAGAGCAGGGCCGAGAGACAGAGCAGGGCTGAGAGATAGAGCAGGGCCGAGAGACAGAGCAGGGCCGAGAGATAGAGCAGGGCTGAGAGATAGAGCAGGGCTGAGAGATAGAGCAGGGCCGAGAGATAGAGCAGGGCCGAGAGACAGAGTGGGACAGAGAGACATAGTGGGACAGAGAGACAGAGGGTTCTAGGAAGGCAGAGAGTTCTGGAATGACAGAAAATGTTCAGCTTACAGACAGTACGCAACTTATAGTCAGAGCGGGACTGAGAGACAAGATGGGGTAGACAGAGGGTTCTGGAATGACAGACGGAGCGGGGTTGCGAAATAGAGCAGGGCTGAGAGACAGAGCAGGGCCGAGAGATAGAGCAGGGCCGAGAGACAGAGCAGGGCCGAGAGATAGAGCAGGGCCGAGAGACAGAGTGGGACAGAGAGACATAGTGGGACAGAGAGACAGAGGGTTCTAGGAAGGCAGAGAGTTCTGGAATGACAGAAAATGTTCAGCTTACAGACAGTACGCAACTTATAGTCAGAGCGGGACTGAGAGACAAGATGGGGTAGACAGAGGGTTCTGGAATGACAGACGGAGCGGGGTTGCGAAATAGAGCAGGGCTGAGAGACAGAGCAGGGCCGAGAGATAGAGCAGGGCCGAGAGACAGAGCAGGGCTGAGAGATAGAGCAGGGCCGAGAGACAGAGCAGGGCTGAGAGATAGAGCAGGGCTGAGAGATAGAGCAGGGCTGAGAGATAGAGCAGGGCCGAGAGACAGAGCAGGGCCGAGAGATAGAGCAGGGCCGAGAGACAGAGCAGGGCCGAGAGATAGAGCAGGGCTGAGAGATAGAGCAGGGCCGAGAGACAGAGCAGGGCCGAGAGACAGAGCAGGGCCGAGAGACAGAGCAGGGCTGAGAGATAGAGCAGGGCTGAGAGATAGAGCAGGGCCGAGAGACAGAGCAGGGCCGAGAGATAGAGCAGGGCTGAGAGATAGAGCAGGGCTGAGAGACAGAGCAGGGCTGAGAGATAGAGCAGGGCTGAGAGATAGAGCAGGGCCGAGAGACAGAGCAGGGCCGAGAGATAGAGCAGGGCTGAGAGACAGAGCAGGGCCGAGAGACAGAGCAGGGCTGAGAGATAGAGCAGGGCTGAGAGATAGAGCAGGGCCGAGAGACAGAGCAGGGCTGAGAGATAGAGCAGGGCTGAGAGATAGAGCAGGGCCGAGAGACAGAGCAGGGCCGAGAGATAGAGCAGGGCCGAGAGACAGTAAGCAGCCCACACACACCACATGGCCTTAGCCATTACGGTCAGGGCAACATCTTCTAATCTCTCGGGCAAAGTAGATGTGAAGTGAGCAGACGCTGGAGGCTGAACAGGCCTGACGTGAACCATCTGAGGCTGGACAGACATGACGCAAGTCAACTGAGGCTGGGCAGGCGAGACGTGAGTAGACTGAGGTTGGACAGGAATGACCTGAGTAATCCGGAGCTGGGCAGACGTGGCCTGAACCTGTGACGGCTGAGCTGACGTGACTTGAACCTTTGACTGTTGGGCAGGAGTGGCTTGAACCGTCTGAGGCTGAACAGGCGTGATCTGGACCTTTGGCGGCTGAGCAGACATGACCTGAACTTTTGGCGGCTGAGCAGACATGACCTGAACCTGGGGCTGCTGAGCGGACATGGCTTGAGCTCTGGCTGGAGGATAGCTGTGGTTTGAACCATGGGCTGCCGGGCAGGTGAGGTTTGAGATGGCATGACTGAAACCGGTGGCTGTTGAGCTGGCACGGCTTGAACCGTGGACTTTTGGGCAGACGAGGCTTGAACTGTGGGTAGTCGGGTTGGCGTGGCCTGAGCTGTGGATTGGTGGACTGGCGTGGTTTGATGTGCAGGCTGTTTGGTAGGCATGGTTGAAACCGTGGATTGCTGGGCAGATATGGACAGGTATGACTGGGGCCACAAATGACTGGGTAGGTGTGACTTGAGCTATGAACGATTGGCCCGACGTGGCTTGAATCGTTGTTTGCGGTGACGAAGAGTCTGGAGCTGTGGAGGATGCGGGAAACGTGTCATCAGGCTCATGAAGCGCTGGAGCAGGGTCGTGAAGTTTTGGGACGGCCTTCTTACGACGTGGCCTGCGCTTACGTCGAGGCGGAGAATGTTCCATGTTGACCTGGCTTGACTTACAGTGATCTGCGACGACTTGGCTTGACTCATGATAATCTAGGACGACTTGACTTGACTCATGATGATCTTGGACGACTTGACTTGTCCCATGATGATCTAGGACGACTTGACTTGGCTCATGATGATCTTGGACGACTTGACTTGTCCCATGATGATCTAGGACGACTTGACTTGCCCCATGATGATCTTGGACGACTTGACTTGGCTCATGATGATCTTGGACGACTTGACTTGGCTCATGATGATCTAGGATGACTTGACTTGCCCCATGATGATCTTGGATGACTAGACTTGACTCTGGGCGAGCAGCGGCGGCTTGCTGTGACTCTGGACGAGCAGCGGCGGCTTGCTGTGACTCTGGACGAGCAGCGGTGTGTACTGACATCAATGGGGTATCAAACACACTAGCAATCAATCCAAAATGTCTACTGATGGGCTTAAGGTCTTCACATGCTGCACACAAGACATTATCAAGACTGCCCATAACAGCTGAAGACTCAGGGTTGGCAGCCATCTTGTGTACGGGTTGAGTAACCGCCATGTTGTGACCACAGTCAGCGGTGGGAAATACAATGCAGAGTTGTTTGTTGGATTTGGAGTGAGGTGAGTTCGGGATTGACTGGTCGAGCGGTTGTGCCTGTTCAGGCTCTGCCACTTCCACAGTAAATGGCGAACCAGACAACAGTAGAGCATATTCCATAAAGTCCCCGAGACTACAATTGAAGTCTGCGTCAGGGAGCCAGGATTTCAAGGATTCGTTTAAACCTCGACAAAACAATAGTTTAAACAAGGATTCGTCATACGGGACAAGGTCAGATAACTCACAAAAATCCTGTATGTAGTCCTCAATAGAAGATTTCCCTTGCCGAAGTTGCAGGAGTTGCTCGAAGTAACCCATTCTGACAAGAACGTTGACGAAAAGCCGCTGGATCTTGGTAGGGCGAAGTATTCTGTAATGACGAGGAGTCAGCGAATAAAATCCAAGCGCAGCTTTTATTAGTGAACGTGGTCAGACAGGTACAGATCAACAACAGCGAACAGTAATGGCAGAGGGCAGACAGGCTCGTGGTGTGGTCCAAGCGGGAGGTCAGAGGCAGGCAGAAAATCATCAAACAAACAAAGAACAGGCAGGGCCGGAAACAGAGTAATCAGACGTATATTATGCAGTAATTCTATGCTCAGAAATTGTCACACTGGGAAAACAATACTTTGTGGAGAGGAAGGGGTTGAGTGCTGAGACTAATGAGTGAGGATAATGTGGAACAACTGGTGGATGATCAGTGACTGAGTGAGGGATTATGGGAAGTGTAGTGCAGTGTAAGGAGACTATAGTGTGAGCGGGTGACCTCTAGTGGTGAGTGGGTGTAAAGTGATGGACCGAATTCATAACAAGGATTATGTGAAACATCATTTAAACATGACATATTATTGTGACCAAGAATTCAAATGGTTACAAAAGTTTTTACCATTTTTAGGAGAGATCCATTTAAAGAATGAATTACAGGTATGACAATGAGGCGTTTGAGGCCACAGCAAACACTACACTTAGTTCTATTGCTAACATGTCAGAGAAAGTAGATGTAGTGAGGAAGGTTGTTTTACAAAATGGAATGGCTCTTGATATACTGTTTGCCTCCCAGGGAGGAACATGCAAAGTAATTCCAATTGATTGTTACTGACATCCCAGACAACACTGGAAGAGCAGTTTTGAGGAAGAGTTTCCCACTGCGGGAACATGACCATTGCGGTTCTGTGTTGAAAACTCTCATACCTCAAAGAGGGTGGAGTCTCCTTACCTATACCCTGATCTTGTTCCTCTTCTGGTCCCCAGAAAAGGGCTACTTTCCCTAAAAAACACTTGGATTAAAATATGTTTCACAAATTATAATTCCACATACATAAATTAGGTAAGTTTATTTATATAGTACATTTCATACACAATGGTAATTTCAAGTGCTTTACAGATAAGGAATTAAAATGATCAAAAATAATTACAACAGGTGCATAGGAATTAAAAAATGCATGCTTAAGAAATAAAAACAAAAATTGAGACAAATATATTAAAAATATATTAAAACAGTTTAGAATAAAATAGGAGGATGTTGAAGGCTAAAATTATATTCCTGACTACCTGAATCACTAAGCTCGAGAGTGTGTGTATTTGAAACTGTAATAAAACTAATGAAGGTGGTCTCCATAAACACAAAATAGAGTTTCAGAAAAGCACAGAAACACACCGTTTACTCATCATGGCTCACAAACACTTTCTCGCACACAGACACACACACACACACACACACTCTGACACACATTCACTCACACAAACATACACACTCACTCACACTGATCGTATATGAAGATTACACACATTTATTCCGACATGTTATTTCAGTGACAGAAGTTCAGCTGTAGTAATCATGTAATGAAGACAAAATAAGAGACTATAACATCTCACTGATTCATCATGAGCTCAAAGCATTATGGGTAGAATCTCTACAGTCTGTTCTGATTCATCAACACAGTTTCACTGATGATCCAGGACCAACCCAAAACCCAGGATAGAGCGGTTGAGTGAATGTGGTCTGGACTGTGTGGATGAAGATCATTGTGTCTCTGTAGACGCTGTAGAAGGACAGAGTTCCTGCACTGTGATCCACAAACACTCCTATTCTCCTGATGATGGACTTTACTGGGAGATGAGTCACTATGTTATTGTGTCTGAATGAGTAAGCAAAGTCAGAGCTGAGCAAACTCCAGGACTGACCATTACGTCCAAACCAACATTCATCACGCCATCCCTTCCTGCTGATGCTCTTATATGACACTGATACAGACACATCTCCACTCCACTCAATCTCCCAGTAACAGCGTCGATCACTCACACTCTCTCTACACAACACCTGAGGATAATAATCAAATCTGTCTGGATGATCAGGATACGACTGCTTCGTGTCAGTGCCAGTAATGACTCTGTTCCTCTCAGACAGATGGAGGAATTCATTCACTGTGTTCAGATCCAGATTAAGATGATGGGAATCTGATGGAGACAAAACACATCATAATCAAATTATGAATTTGTCCGATCTTTTAATGTATCTGAACTCCTCATGTTGAATATATCAGCGTGTCTCAGTACAGTTTACCAGATATCCTGTGTAAATCATGTTTGTCATGTTTTCTTTCTCCTTCTACAGGAAGAACATGAACACACTCAGTGAGTTTCTCTGCTTGTTTTCTCAGTGACTTACATTGGAGGAAGTCCTTCCTGGTGCTGGGAACAGTTCCTGTGGAAACAGTTCATCCTGTGGATGAAGAGTGTGATTATCATGACAGGAGAAAATGATCTCTCCATCCATTGCTAACACATGCAGAAATCCTCCAACACAGAAGATATTTAGAGAAATGTCTCAAATCCTGACACAAGCACTATTGAGGGTTTGATATTATTGACATGTCACCAGATTTGATTTGAGAGGGAATGTGACTCAAATTTCCCTTTGCTCATCATTCAAAGTAATCGTATCACAAGATTCTGTTTGGTCAAGAACTGTTTTATTCACGATAAAACAAGGCTATGACCGCTTCACCCAACGTATCACTACATAACACCCGCAACAACGTAAACGTATATTTGTTCTCATTGATATTGTTAATTTAAGCTTACTGTTTTACATTATTTTCTGTGAGTGAGAGATCGCTGCATTTATATATAACATTTTCCTTCAGGTCAGTCTTATGTTCATAATAAAAAATCAGTTTGAATGTCCGCTGCAATATCTTTTCTTTTTAACAGTTAATGGTTTTTCCTGTACCCTGACACTGACAGTGATAGTCAAAGCATCAGTTGTGTCTTTCTCTATGTTCACATCAAGTTTTAGTCCTTTCGATATAAAAGTCTTCGTGACTGACTGACTGACTCACTCATAAAGACAGCCTTTGCCATATAATGGCTTTAATAAATAACTTCTGTTTATAAAAACAATAAGGTACTCGAGGCTAGTGCTGTATCGTCGTGCCTAACAACGCTCTTCAGCCGCAACTTATTTACAATTCAGCACAGCCTCTCATACCTTGTTGCTTACATAACACTTGGATTAAATTTTTGGGATTATTTCTATGCGTAAGCAGTTGTATTATATGTAATTAAAATTATGTTTTTAAATGACTTTTTGTCATGAACTTTTCTCAGAACTGTATTAAGAGTGGCAGAGTAGAAGCTCACTGAGTGCATTTACATGCATGGTCTTAACCCGATTATGCTTGACAAGCCAACAATGCACGTGATCATGTAAACGCGTTAACCTGTTTTCCTTTATCGGATTAAGGTCATAAATGGCTTAAGCATAAACCGATTGACACAGCTAGATTTTTTCCCATTGCGCCAATTTCGCCCAGCGTGTAGACGCATTAACCTGCTTTCTGTTGACTTACTGAAGTGCATATATGTGATATGTAACAGGGACGCATCCTTGCTGTAAATTTAAGCGCATCCAGACAGAGTAAATTTGCAGTAAGGGAGGAGGAAATATATGCAAACTCAGACAGAAGCAGAAGAAGAAATGGTACAGTTAAAATGCTGCATCTGTAACTGCATGAGAGGATAATATATGAGCTGACATGTTGCAATATTCTTCTTCAGTTTTTAAAGCTTTATTTAACATCAAAACAGTCATAACAAATGATACACAAAGTATTACTCTTTGACGTCACTACCAGTATATAACCTGATTTATTAATAAAGACTGTCGTGTTACCGGTTTGCATATAAACCTGGACAACAGCTTATTTCAATAATCTGATTTTTGTGAGTTATCAGCATACTGGTGTGCGTGTAAACGTGCTCTCTGATTGATCAATAAATGTCTCATTCTCAATCATTTGATTAGCCAATGTTATAATTCTACTGTTAATTTCTGTGAATACATAGAAGCCATATATTAGTTCTAATTACTAAAATCATAAAAATGCATCATTGATGTTTGGATTTAAACACTGATATCACAAAATGATATATCTTAATTTTTTAAAAACATATTTTACGTGTTATCATAGGCTGGGCTTAGGATGAGTTGTTTCTCTAACGGAAGCCTTCGGATGGCTTCCGTTAGAGGGTTCCTTCTGAGGGTTTGGTAGTGAGTGCGCCCTTTCAGACTTGTAAGTGATGTAGGCCTTCATTCTAAAGAATCGATTTCACAGGCCTCCACTCTTCGAGCAACAGGAATGAGCTTTGTAGGTCTCCTCCCAAAGTCTGTCAGAGAAAACAATTTTGAACAGCAGACCTCAGTTCCCTGTAGTAGAAAGTAGTAAGGGGGTTGTTACGTATTAGGATTTTTTTTTTAAAAGAAAAGGGCCCTGGAGTTTCCATCTTTAGGAAGGCTATGCGTACCTTTACCTACCTATTCCTCCTCTCTGTAGAGTCGTTAGGTTCATTCGAGAGTTCTCTGTTGAGGCCACCACCCTGTCAAGCTCTGGGTAGACCACAATGCCAAGTATTGCCCTCGGTAGGCCACCGTAATAGCCGCCTTGTGTCAGAGAGTTGGTCTCTTCTGGTTTCAGAGAGTCATTTTGTTGAGACCACCATTCTTGTGAACTCCAGATAGATCGGTATGTTAGGTGTATGGCGCCCTGTCACACATGCCATTTGATCCTTTGAGCTCCTGGTAGATGATGGTAGCGAGTGCTGGCCTTCACAAGGCCACCATGGCAATCATCCCATGGTGAGTGAGCCGGCCTCCTCTCAGTTAGAGAGTCATCCTGCACTTTTTCTTGATTGATATTCCTGTGTTCAACCTTCTCTGGGACCACATCGATATCTGGCTCAGGCTTAGTATTCTTAGGAATAATGGAGGCAGTCTGCAAGGTATCCTCATGTTGAAAGTGCCCTAGTTATTGGCGATTCTATTACACGGAACGTGAAAATAGAGACACCAGCCACCATAGTCACATGTTTGCCGGGAGCCAGAGCGCCTGACATCAAAGCAAATTTAAAAGTGCTGGCTAATGCTAATCATAAATACTCTAAGATTGTTATTCACGTCGGCGCTAATGATGTTCGACTTCGCCAGTCGGAGATCACCAAAATTAACATTAAAGAGGTGTGTGAAACCGCACGTATGATGTCAGACACTGTAATTTTTTCTGGACCCCTTCCTGCTCGTAGGAGTGATGAGATAATTAGCAGACTATCATCACTCAATGGCTGGCTGTCTAAGTGGTGTCCACAGAATAATATAGGTTTCATAGACAATTGGAAAAGTTTTTGGGGCAGACCTGACCTGTTGAAAAGAGATGGTATTCATCCCTCCTGGGGTGGTGCCGCTCTTCTCTCTAGTAATATGGCACATAGTCTTAGAGCTCAACCTTGACTAACTGGGGCCCAGGTCAGGAAGCAGACAGACTGGCTAAACCGACCGTCTGCTAGCTGTCTCACGTCACAGAATTCAGATAAATCTCAACACATAGAGACTATTTCACCTAGATATTATCACATAGAGACTGTGTCTGTACCCCGAACTAATAAATACAGAAAACTTCCAAACCCATTTACGGGTGATAATTTAATTGATGTTCAACAAGTAGTAAACAGAGATTATAAAGATAAACAAATGATAAAGCTTGGGTTGCTGAATATTCGATCCCTTTCTTCAAAAGCACTTATAGTAAATGATATTATCACAGAAAATAATCTAGATGTGCTGTGTTTGACAGAAACCTGGCTAAAACCAGACGATTACATTACTTTAAATGAGTCTAGCCCTCAAGGTTACTATTATCGACACGAACCTCGTCAGAAAGGTAAAGGGGGAGGTGTTGCTGTTATCTATAGTAATATCTTTAGTATTACTCAAAAGTCTTTCAAATATATCTCGTTTGAAGTGATGGTGCTCTATGTAACGTTATATAATGTAAGTGACAAATCTCATTTGAAATTTGTGTTGGCTACTGTATACAGGCCACCAGGGCACCATACAGACTTTATCAAAGAATTTGCTGATTTTCTCTCGGAGTTAGTACTGGCTGTGGATAAAGTCCTCATTGTTGGTGATTTTAATATACATGTAGATAATGAAAAAGACGCTTTGGGATTGGCATTAACAGATATTTTAAGCTCTATTGGAGTTAGACAACACGTGTCAGGACCCACTCATTGTCGTAATCATACTCTAGATCTAATATTGTCACATGGAATCGATATTGATGCCGTTGAAATTCTGCAGCAGAGCGATGACGTCTCAGATCATTATCTAGTCTCATGCGTGCTACATTTAACCAAGGCTGCAAAACCGCCTGTCTGCCATAAATATGTTAGAACCATCACTTCCACCACTAAAAACTGCTTTATAAATAATCTTCCTGATCAGTTTCATCAACTTAGGAAACCAGACAGCTTAGAAGAACTCGATGTTGCAACAGAAACTATTGACGCTCTCTTTTCCAACACTCTAGACTCTGTTGCTCCTTTGCGCTTAAAAAAGATTAAGGATATTAGTCCAACGCCATGGTATAACGAGCACACTCGGGCCCTTAAGAGAGCAGCAAGAAAAATGGAGCGCAGCTGGAAGAATTCAAAACTAGAAGTTTTTCGGATTTCATGGAGAGAGAAAATGATGGAGTACAGAAAGGCCATAAAAACCGCTAGATCTGCTTATTTTTCAAATCTTTTAGAAGATAATAAACACAACCCTAAGTATTTATTTAATACAGTGGCTAAATTAACGAGAAATACAGCCTCAACTTCTGATGTTTCCAAACAGCACAGCAGTAATGACTTTATGAACTTCTTTACTTGCAAGATTGACAACATTAGAGAGAAAATTATAGCCATGCAACTGTCTACTACAGTATCACATCAGACAGTGGATTGTAGTATCCCTGAGGAAAAATTCCATTCATTCGCTGTTATAGGAAAGGAAGAATTGTGTAAACTTATTAAATCATCAAAATCAACAACATGTATGTTAGACCCTATACCGACTAAGCTATTGAAAGGGATGCTTCCAGAGGTCATAGATCCTCTTCTTAAGATCATTAATTCATCTTTATTACTAGGTTACGTACCGAAAAATTTTAAGCAGGCTATTATCAAACCTCTTATTAAAAAACCACAACTTGATCCTGGTGAATTAGTCAATTACAGACCGATTTCCAATCTACCTTTTCTGTCAAAAATACTAGAAAAGGCAGTATCATCTCAACTTAGTTCCTACTTGGAAAGAAATGATATCTGTGAGGATTTCCAGTCAGGATTTAGACCGTACCATAGTACTGAGACTGCTCTCATTAGAGTTACAAATGATTTGCTCTTATCATCAGATCGTGGTTGTATCTCTCTATTAGTGTTACTAGACCTCAGTGCTGCTTTTGACACTATCGACCACAATATTCTTTTGAATAGACTAGAAAATTATGCTGGAATTAGTGGAAATGCATTGGCATGGTTCAAATCATACTTATCTGACCGTTATCAGTTTGTAGTAGTAAACGAAGAGATGTCATTTCGATCACAAGTTAAACATGGAGTACCACAAGGCTCAGTTCTAGGACCGTTGCTTTTCACTCTGTACATGCTACCCTTGGGAGATGTCATTAGGAAGCATGGCATTAGCTTTCACTGTTACGCTGATGATACTCAGCTCTATATTTCCTCGCGCCCCGACGAAACCGACCAATTCTCAAAATTAACAGAATGCGTAGCTGATATAAAAAATTGGATGACTAGTAATTTCCTACTACTAAATTCAGAAAAAACAGAGATTCTAATTATTGGACCAAAAACTTCTGCACATAATAACCTAGAATACTGTCTAACACTTGATGGCTGCTCTTTTAAGTCGTCTTCGTCAGTTAGGAACCTGGGTGTGCTCTTTGATACCAATCTTTCATTTGAATGCCACATTTCTAGCATATGTAAAACCGCATTCTTCCATCTTAAAAACATATCTAAATTGCGACATATGCTCTCAATGACAAATGCGGAACAGCTAGTTCATGCGTTTATGACCTCGAGACTAGATTACTGTAATGCTCTACTGGGTGGTTGCCCTGCTCGTTTGATAAACAAATTACAGCTGGTCCAAAACGCAGCTGCTAGAGTCCTTACTAGAACCAGGAAGTATGAACATATTAGTCCGGTTCTGTCAAAACTGCACTGGCTCCCTATTAAACATCGTATAGATTTTAAAATCTTGCTAATTACTTACAAAGCACTAAATGGCTTAGCTCCCCAGTACCTGAGTGAGCTTTTAATGCATTATAGTCCTTCGCGTCTATTACGATCTCAGAATTCTGGCCAGTTGTTAATACCTAGAATATCAAAATCAACCGCGGGCGGTAGATCCTTTTCCTATTTGGCACCTAAACTCTGGAACAATCTTCCTAGCATTGTGCGGGAAGCAGACACACTTTGTCAGTTTAAATCTAGACTAAAAACGCATCTATTTAACCTGGCATACACATGACGCACTATAAACTCTTGTCCTCATATCCGTTAAAGGATTGTTAGGCTGCATAGATCAGGTCAGCCGGAACCGGGAACACTTCCTATAACACCAGATGTACTCGTTACATCGGAAGAAGAATGGCGTCTACGCTAATTTTTTGTCTCTCTGCTTATCCCGAGGTTTACCAATTAACATGATTGGCTGGATCCGGGCTGTGTCCGGGTCGGACGGGGAACCTGTGCCTGTGTGCGGCAGCAGTGTGGCCCTGTGGTGTCGGCGGAGACCGTGTGAACGAGCTCATCCTTTGTGAAGACCTTACCGACTCATCAGCCAGCGGCACATATCCCAACAAACCGTCCCATATCGGCGTGATCAAAAAGATCTTAAATTAGATGGAACTAGATTAAATATTTTGACTGTTGCGATTCCAAATCAGTTTAATGACCTGTAACTCTGCCTGAGTATCAGACAAGTGTTCACTGTTGGCCAGAGGAGAACTGGCCCCCCGACTAAGCCTGGTTTCTCCCAAGGTTTTTTTCTCCATTTGTTGGAGTTTTGGTTCCTTGCCGCTGTTGCCTTTGGCTTGCTTAAGTTGGGGACACTTGCTTGATATTCAGCAGTGTTTTTGATATGCCTGTATTGGCGCCGTTGTATGCGAACTGATCTGAGCCGGACGATTACGTCACTGTTTTCTCCAGTGCTGCTATACCTAAATTACCTAGACTAATAACTATTGATCTTTGCAACGGAATGAATCAATAATATATAGAATAAGCTGCACAATGACACCATTTTCTTATTAATGTAAAGCTGCTTTGCCACAATTTGCATTGTAAAAAGCGCTATATAAATAAAGATGACTTGACTTGACTTGACTCACCCCCAATAGTTGAGTGCAGACTTTCCTAGGTAGACAGATCAAGTATCTTTAGTAGTGGCCTCCTCTCTTGGAGAGAGTCGCCCAGCCGAGGCCCGCCTTTTGCATTAGGCTATAAATGGGAGTTGCAGGCCCTGTGGCCTCCTCAGTTGCCTAGGTTAAACTGGGACTCCTCTTGTTACCAGAGTCGTCATGCTGATTCTCAGTTTCCTAGTGGTGTCAGGTGCAAATGGATAGCACACCACAGGCTATCTCAGTAGGTCTTCCATGCAGTTGTCCTTTGGGCAATGTCAGGCCTTCTCTGACTCAGAGAGTAAGAAGCTGTACATTGAAGCCTCCACTCTGATATATAGCTAGCAATCCAACTAGGCCTCTTCTTCTAAGCTCCTTGAATTTTTTGAGGCCTCCATTTCCCTAGGGCTTAGCAAAGATATCAAACCTGCCTGGGACCTAAGGTCCTACCTTGTACAGGCCTCCACCCTGGAGCATTTTCTCAGGGTCATGCTGGTAGTAATTGTAGTTCACTCTCAGAACTCTGAGTCTCATTTGCCCTACACCTTTGAGACTGAGGTTGAACAGAGTAAGCATTTTGGGGCTGGTTATTGAGTATGCTTCCTTAGAACCTAAGCACTGCCTGGGCTGATGCCAGTGACTTTCGGGAGTGGTAGGCCTCTACTTTTGGCCTCTTCAATTGTCCGGTGGGATAAGGTTTGTACACCCCTTGCTTGAAGGGTCAAAAATACTTTTGCTGAGTACACTGCTCATTGGCAATGTGAATAAGTATTCCAAGCCGGTTGGCTCTGTGTAAGCATCCTACCTCTGAGGCTAAGTTATGCTAGTATCTAGACTCACTATCAAGTAGTTGGCCTTCAGCAGGCCTCCTTGAAGGTGACCTCCCAGGTTGAGCTGGGTACTTAGCACTGCTAGCTTATATCTCTGGCGCCCTGGGGTAGCGCAGCTAGTTATCACATTGCAGGCTCCCCAGATCTCTCCCTGATTCTAGCCCAGGGCCTAGTCGATACTTTCTCGGTTGAGCCTAGTCAGTACTCCCCTTGTTTGAGTGGGTTGTTCTTTAGAGTACTTAGCTCCCTAAGTCTGGTCGGAAGGTTGAAGGACTCTTGCGAGACCTCCCTGAAAGATCAGCTCTCAGAGCTGGAGGTACTCCCCTCACTAGGGTCCCTGTGTAGAGTGCCCAGCCTCCAGAGTGCTTTGTAAAAGAAGCACTCTGTAGTTCCAGGACCGAACAGAGTATTATTTGTAAGGGTCCAGGAAAGTGCTACGCTGAGACCTGCTCACCAGAATGCCCGTCTCTATGGTTTGGTGTAAGTCACAAAGCAGACCAAGTCAGCCTGGTGGCACTGAGGGCTAACATATTGTCCGACCTAAAAAAGTGACTGGCCGGGGCTCCTTTCGGTTTCCCTGGCCATAATTCCCTTAAAGGAACCCCCGTCCATGAGAAGTTCTTCAAGTTACCTTTCGAAAGGGACTGTCTCAGGTTACGTATGTAACCTCTGTTCCCTGAAAACAGGGAATGAAACACTGCGTCTCGTAGTTATGCCTTGGGCTGCCTGCTGGATAGTCCCTTCAGACGAAGTGAATGACATGTTCCTTAGGCCTTATATACATTCAGGTCACACTAGTAGTGAATTCATAAGCTGTTGCCAGCCAATATGATTGCAGGATGAATACACGGAGCTGGAGGTGGGTCAGAAGACAAACAGCAGGCAGGTAGACTTCAAGTGAGTTACAATCCTGAGTAACAATCCAGGAGAACATAAGGTGGGTCTTAGATGAGACTAGACAAAGTGTGGCTGTGTGGTGAGTCCTTTTAACTGGTGCAGACAGTGATGGGAGACAACTGGTGGTCAAATTAGATAGTGATTGTGACTGGGTGATTGCTGTCAGTGTGCAGCTGAGCATAAGGAGGGATGATGGGAAATGAAGTTAGGATGAGGTGACAGAGCTGGTGACCGTGACTAGGAATGAATGACTCAATGACTCAATCATTCAGTGAGTGACTTGCCGTCACCTATCGGCAGTTTTAGTTTAATATTAACATCACTTCATTTTTACCTTTATTTATCTTCATTTATTGCATTATTTTCTATATTAATAATAAAATTAATGTAATTTTAAGAATATGACATAAAACAAGACATTTAATAGGATTGGGAAACTATTGACACTATAGAGGTTAAAAAAGCACTGGATAATCAATTTAAGGGGAAAAATATTGTCCCGTCATGGAAAAGTTGTGACTGCAGTGTAAGTGGAAGAGAGGGAGTATGCAGAATGATGTTAAATGCCCGGGGTGTACTACACTGTAAAAAGTTTGGGAATCACTGTAATGTAAGAATCTATAAATCTAGGCCCATTGAAAGACTGATTCAAGACCAGTCATTTACAACATGAAGTGGCAAAGAGCATCTGATCTGTCCTACAGTATCTACTTTGTTGAGCCATAGTATGAAGTTCCATGTGGATTTTGTGAAAAGCACAACACGCTTCTTCCTGCCTGCAGGAATCACTGTGATCATGTGTGACAAATTGTGTGATGCCAGGTGGAAAACATGCATTCTTCAAGGCCACATCTGTGAGAATACACTCAAATCTGGGGTTTCTCTGTACAGACAGTGATCAATATTTACCCTCCATCGGTTTTGAACCGGCTGCAGCAAGCACAGGACCCTCAATACTGCCCTCAGCCTGAGCTGTGCGAGACAGAAAGAGATCAGAATGAAAATACAGTGACATTAAACCACAAAAACACATCAGCAAAGCAGAGAGGAAAGTTTAGGCTGAAAGCCTGCAGTTATTCATTTATGAGTTGTTCTGTTATTTCACATGGGCAAAAAAGTGTAAAAACAATATGCTTCCTCAATAAAACAACTGTTTTCAGATTATATGTTTTATCAGTGTAACGTATCTGCTAGTTATGTTACACATTTCACTGGGCTGTATTCGTTGGATGGAGTCAACTCTGGGCTGAGTTTGACGACAGAAGTCATCTCTGGGCTTAACTCAGGGACAATCCCATCATACTCCACCACTACTCCAAGGGGCACAGGTGAATTATGATATTCAAGATTTCTCTTTATGTACCAGCGAAACAGCTCCAGATCATCTTCTTCCAGGTCCATCAGTGAGTTCAGAAGCAGCTCTTTAACAGACGCCATCATCCTTCACTGATGCACAGCTGCAGGTCAAAAAGAAAATGTCTGAAGTAGATTCACTCTTAAAATGTGGACCTAAGCGCTCAAATGTTATTTGGATTATGATAAGAAACTGATCAGATCAGGACTCTCAGTCAACTCACCTAAACTCATCTGTTAAAGGGGTCATAATGTAAGATAATATAATAATACAAGGTAATAAAAATGTGTCTGTAACGTTTCAAAATACATCTTTAATGTTACCATGCTGTAAATGTTCCTTTTGAAGAGGAAGCTAAATTTTCATGTGTCTCTTTCAGTGGTGTAAAGTGGTTTCAATATTTGCTATAGAGACTGCAGAAAAGCAGCATGTAGGAAGCAAGCAGCGAGTGAGTGTGAGTGTGAGTGTGCTGCACTGTTATGGAGTGAATATGGTGTCATAAATAAACACTAGTGTCCCTGGAGATTTTAAGAGCTGTTGCCGTGTCCTCTCATTATGAGCATAGCTCATATTTTTAAGGGATAAAATGATTGACTACAGGAGGACTTTAATATGAGGAAAACCAATCCAAGACTAGACCCTTTTTACCAACTTGGCATTTAAGTCAATCAATAAGTATATCATGATCGACCATATCAAAGACAGCACCGAGATCTAACAATAGAAGAACAACAGAACTACCAGAATCTACAACTTATAAAATAAAATGTGAGACCCTCAATAGAGCAGACTCTGAAACCTGATTGAAATCTATCGAGAATATTATAACTAACTATAAATCATTCATTTGTGCATACACAACCTTCTCAGTATTTTTTAAATAAAAGATAACTTTGAGATCGGACAAAAATTATTCATGTCAGAGGGATCAATGTACACTTTTTTAAAGAAGGGCCTGAATGATAGCATGTTTGAAGCTATTTGGAACAATACCAGGAGACAAGCAACTATTGACAAGAGATGGCACACTTGGACCAATTTGAACTACCACCTCCTTAAATAAAGCAGATGGGATAACATCAAGAAAACAATATTGAGAATCATGTGAATGGGTATAGTTTTGATAATGTTGTCATCTGTACAAAGAAAAAACTTTTCTGTTTTTAGTACCCTTAGTGCCTGTTTACTAACCAGTGGGGTTGTTTGTTCTTTTTGTTCTTTTCTTCATTTCGCAGGAATGGGCTTGTGGCAGGAGCCCTTCGATTTGAACACCTCTACTGTAACGAGGAGTCGGCGGAGCGAGGATCCATCTGCAGCTTTATTCGTTTACTCAGAGTCAGACAATGCAGGGTCGATACACAGCAGTAACAATTGTAAAGGCAAAGCAGTAACAGAAACAGGGACAGGCTAGGGTCGAGGCAGGCGGCAAACATACAATAATCCAGTAAACAGGCAAGGGTCAGGATAGGCAGCGAGGGATCAATAAATGAGGTAACAGTCCAGGTCAAAACACAGAATAACATTCCACAGAAATAACGCTCAGAAATTATCACAGTAGCAAATCAAGACTTCGCAGTGATAAGGTGTGTGTGGCGTGTTTAAATAGTGTGATGTTAACGCATGGCAGGTGTATGTGGAATCAGTCCCAGGTATGAGGGCTTATGGGAAATGGAGTCCGAAACAGTCAATATTCTGGTGAGGGCTCCCTCTGCTGATCCGGAGGATGCGGAGAGAGAGCCTCACCTGTAACATCTACCATGATGAGATCCTCGTTTGTACCTCGTGGCCATGGTTGGACTAGTCGCCGTTTGAATGTCTTCGTGTTTTCAGTCCATTACATTTTCCCCAAGAACCTTGCAATAAATATATATTTTGGCAACCTTGTTGCAGTTACGAGCCTAACTGTAACATTTACATATACTCCACAAGACAAAATAACTGAGTTTAAAACAATTGCACATTCAAAAAATTACATACCAACGTTACCTGGATGAAACTACTATTTTCATGTTTTGTGGTAGTTGTTTGTGAGTCCCTTGTTTAAGTAATTTGTTTAGTTAACTGCAACTTTTCATTTCACAATTCTGACTTCTTTTCTAAGAATTGTGAGATATAACCTCTGTAGGAATTGAGGACGAACCAGACAAATGAAACTTCCAAATGATTCATTCAAACATAATTCCATATAAACTCATCTCAGCCCAAATCATCACAGGACCCAAGATCAGGGAACGTATTCGTGGCTCCAGTCCGTCTGAAAACCCCCCAGCTAAGTACTTTATGCCCAGCTGAGGTGAAAGACCAAATGTTTAAAAGACAATGCAACTGGAGCCACAAGAAGATAACACCAGAGTGTTTGATCAAAGACAGAGAGATAAAACAGGCCACCTTGTGTGACCCCTGAGTGACACAGAATCAAAATCCACAGAAAACCTCACAGAGACTCCTTTATATATGGTAAATGGTAAATGGACTGCATTTATATAGCGCTGTCACAGACCTATGGCCACCAAAGTGCTTTACAATTTGCCTCACATTCACCCATTCACTCACTCATTCATACACCGACGGCGGTGTCAGCCGTGCAAGGTGCTATCCAGCTCGTCGGGAGCAGCTGGGGTTCGGTGTCTTGCTCATGGACACCTCGACACTTGGTCGAGTCGAACCAGGGATTGAACCACCAACCTTCCGGTTTGTATTCAACCTACATGAACCACTGCCGCCCCAAACTGCATGAACTGCATTAAATGGTTCCAAACTAAACATCGTTTGACTGCATAATTCCATGTCACGCATACACATTATACATGTGACCTGTTATGTGACCTGATTTTATCCAGATCAGATGGAGGACCTGTGACTAGACACGACCACAACGCATTCCTGAGGTGTCAACTAGACCATCCTCTGCGAAGGCCTCCTTTCCCTCCGTTAGCATTATCAAAATGATTCCTGTTCACGTGGACCAGTGGAAATGACTTAAAATGCTGTGTTACGCAGGCCAGACTAGTAATTTGGCGATGCCACTTTGTAAATAAAGACGACGTGGCCACACTCATATGCGTTCAAACTCGCAGGCCTATAGACTAAACAAGTAATATGCATGTGTATTCCATCACTGTTTTTCTCAGATTCACGTTTTTGAAGTTTACACGGAGATGATAATGGTATCGTATTCAAAACTTTTCAAAAACTCGTACTTTGGAACCGGTTTCAAAGTTGCGTTCTCAAGCCACCAAACGGCGTTGTTATGTAAATGAACGGCCAGAAGGCATTAAAACATTTCTGTTTTCAGTTGAAAATGGTGGGATGTAAGTGGCTGATGGGTCTTTTAACTCACATCATTATCTACACAGCACAGCTGATTGGTTGCTGTTGCATCAGCGGCCAATGAGTTGCTGCACAAACATTCAAATATTTGCCATTGTTTGCTGTTAGCAGTCTGCAACGCACTTTCAGAACCCTCCTCCTTCCCCAGCTCCACTTGTATAGATCTAATAGTTTAATAATGACTTCTAAAAATTCTTTTTACTTGTTACTGATCTCATTAGTTCTCAAATTGTTTTAAAATTCCTTAAAATGTAATCTTTAACAGTGTTTAAAAAATCTCAAAACAAATAAAGGCTTAAATCCTTCCTTCATTGAATGCAATCCATTAAATAATTTCTAACCATTGCCTGCGGTGGAATAACATATGCATCTGATTAGTTTGAAAACATATTTTTGTTTATGCATTTTGAGTCTTCCTGCAATACTGTTGAGATCTAAACACCACATAATCTGTAGGTGGCTATTCACACTGTCATAATATAGGTAATATCAAAAATGATAAAGTGATATCTCATATCATTTTAAAGTGGTGTCTCACCTGGAGTCTTTGCGTGTATTCGGTATGTTAAGAAATGAATGTCGTCTGGTAATGTCTTCAGTTGAAGTCTGAAGCCAAACTGGATTCTTTAGTCATATTTATAGGACTGTCGTTCAGGAAATGTTTCCTTAAAGCAACTTTCTCAGAAATGTATCTGATTAGATAATGTATTGCACAACAAGAGGGTTCTGCCTCTGATTACCATCTACAGTTGGTAGTCAACCAGAATGCCTATTATCACCACAGTGGCAAAAATAAACCAGTCGAAATGACCACCAGCTGGTTCAAATGGACGTTTGGAAAAACAGCTGCAATTGCCGCATTTTGAAATGTAAGTGGAGCTGAAGTCATTACAATAATGAACAAACAAAGATTTGGTGGATTTGGAACGGCAGAGTAAGGTTAAAGTAGTAATTTTATCTTTAATTAAAGTAAAACATTTTTAAAGTAAAAAACATTGGTTAATGACGTTTAAACCAAATGCATCTGCTCGTATCATCTTTACTATTATTTTTTGCTTAAAAAAATCGTGGGAACAAGTTTACTCATGAACTTTTGCTATATGGCTATTTCATTTGGGTTTATAAAAAGTCAACAGATTGTGTTACATTTGCATGTCTAATTTGCCTCATATTTTCAATACAGCATTGTTCTGTGTTTTACATTTTTGACAAATGAGTAAAAGGAAACAATAGTCAAAACCCCTTGTGAATAATGATTCAACCCTTTTGTAAAGAGTTGGAGTTATTATATCTGTCAGAGATGGGTCAGGCTCTGGCACCGTCACCAGAGTATTAATCACAATCACCTCATCACCACAGCAGTATAAAAGCGCACACACTTCACTCTGGCACTTCATCTGGTCTCGTCAATGAGTAAGGACTCGCATACCCGCTCTACCTCCCGGCTATGTGTTATTGTTCCGTTGTCTCTCCTGCTCCTCCGTGTCTCCAACGTCTCCCTGATTGTCTGTGTCTCCAGCGTTCTCCATTCTCCAGGTCCCTTCCACTTTCCACTTCCATCTCCGCAGCGCTTGTCCACTGCAAAGCTACTTTGACACAACCCGCATTGCAAAAAGTGCTATATAAATAAAGGTGACAGGTTGACTTAATAGTAATAGTGTCAGGGGTTTACTACTTTGGTGCAAGTCGACTTGCGCAGTATGCGTACGGTCGTCTGGCGGAAGCTAGTTATTTTAGATTGTAAAGGTGTTTTTTTCATGACAGGGACAATTAAACAAACAAAAACCAAACAATAAAAACATTGTAAGAAAGGATACTACTTTCAAGAGTAAATATATTACAGCAACTGTGATGCACCAGCACAATCCACAGATTTGCCCATCAAATTAGTTAATGACTCCCTCTCCTCAAAAAGACATGATCTTTCCTTTCCTTAATAAAACAAATCCTTTCCAAATGCAAAATCTTTCCCAAGTTCTTGAACCACATATCAAACATAGGTAATGCTGTAAAATCAGATGTTTTGCAAGTAACATGTTGAGGGAAACAGCTTGTGCTTCATATTTGTCCAGCCCCGCTTCTGGTGTCACCACACCAAACAATGCCATGATAGGATCCGGCTTTATAGTTGTTATATACCTCAAAGATGACCAAACAAGAAGTTTCAGAAGGTGTTGAGCTTGTGACACGTGAGGAATTGATGGCTAAGTGTCCGTTCTGAAGCTGAACATTTTCGACACAAAGGTGATATCTCAGGAGAGAATATAGACAACCTATTGGGAAAAGTGGAGTCTGTGAATGATTTTAAATTGTATTAGACCCAAAAGTGCATTTATCGAACTGTGATGAATATTGTCAATGCATGTTCTCAGTAAATGTCTTATTTGTAGATAATGAAAAAATGAGAGGCTGGAAATTGGTATCTCTGCTGAAGCTGCTGAAAGGATGCCATTGATCATTAATACATAAATCTTTCATTTTGACTATGTCAGCTTCCCTCCAATACTGAAAACTGTAATCAGTTAATCCTGGTTGAAAGGCACGGTTCCAACAAACCCTATTCTTCCGTCCCTCACATTAAGCTATGGAAAGGCTTCAAATGACTTTGACTATATTGCATGAAAACTTTGGTGCTTGTCTTTTTCTTTTGGTCCATGACTCCCCCTTGTGCCATAGGCCTAAAAGAGCGCAGTTGCTTCAAATAACCGCAATCAGGAGCTAATTTAATAATCGCAACAGGCCTAAGCTGGCTATTAATAAACCACTTATTATAAAACGCAACTTGATTCTTGTAAGCAAAGTAGCTCAAAGCTAACATACACTCACCTAAAGGATTATTAGGAACACCTGTTCAATTTCTCATTAATGCAATTATCTAATCAACCAATCACATGGCAGTTGCTTCAGTGCATTGAGGGGTGTGGTCCTGGTCAAGACAATCTCCTGAACTCCAAACTGAATGTCAGAATGGGAAAGAAAGGTGATTTAAGCCATTTTGAGCGTGGCATGGTTGTTGGCGCTAGACGGGCCGGTCTGAGTATTTCACAATCTGCTCAGTTACTGGGATTTTCACACACAACCATTTCTAGGGTTTACAAAGAATGATGTGAAAAGGGAAAAACATCCATTATGCGGCAGTCCTGTGGGAGAAAATGCCTTGTTGATGCTAGAGGTCAGAGGAGAATGGGCTGACGGATTCAAGCTGATAGAAGAGCAACTTTGACTGAAATAACCACTCGTTACAACCGAGGTATGCAGCAAAGCATTTGTGATGCCACAACACGCACAACCTTGAGGCGGATGGGCTACAACAGCAGAAGATCCCACCGGGTACCACTCATCTCCACTACAAATAGGAAAAAGAGGCTGCAATTTACACAACCTCACCAAAATTGGACAGTTGAAGACTGGAAAAATGTTGCCTGGTCTGATGAGTCTCGATTTCTGTTCAGATGGTAGTCAGAATTTGGCGTAAACAGAACGAGAACATGGATCCATCATGCCTTGTTACCACTGTGCAGGCTGGTGGTGGTGGTGTAATGGTGTGGGGGTGTTTTCGTGGCACACTTTAGGCCCCTTAGTGCCAATTGGGCATCGTTTAAATGCCACGGCCTACCTGAGCATTGTTTCTGACCATGTCCATCCCTTCATGACCACCATGTCCCCATCCTCTGATGGCTACTTCCAGCAGTATAATGCACCATGTCACAAAGCTCGAATCATTTCAAATTGGTTTCTTGAACATGTCAATGAGTTCACCGTACTAAAATGGCTCCACAGTCACCAGATCTCAACCCAATAGAGCATCTTTGGGATGTGGTGGAACGGGAGCTTCGTGCCCTGGATGTGCATCCCACAAATCTCCATCAACTGCAAGATGCTATCCTATCAATATGGGCCAACATTTCTAAAGAATGCTTTCAGCACCTTGTTGAATCAATGCCATGTAGAATTAAGGCAGTTCTGAAGGCGAAAGGGGTTCAAACACAGTATTAGTGTGGTGTTCCTAATAATCCTTTAGGTGAGTGTAGATCAGCAGTTTAAGACATTGAAATATAAGCACACAACACAGGACACTTCTCTTTAAAAATATAAATGAGAGTTTATTATTCTAACACATAAACTAATATCTAACACAAACACACACACACACACACACATTCACACGAGTTGCAGAGAGAAAGGAAGTGAGGAAAGAATGAGTTTAAGAGAGTGAAATGATGAAAGTTTCTAGCAATATATCCACTTCATGAGACCTGATCTGAACAAACCATCAATCATTAATTTAACCCTTTTATCGCTGCTTAGGCGGGTTATTAGATTTTATATCAATGCACCAGTTCAGCTATAGAATCTGGAGGTACTTGCGTTTGTCGTTTGTGTCTTTAATTGGGGATTCCCTTGTCGGCATCCTCGGCTCGGAGAAAGGCGTGTCCCAGGTTCTTTATATTCGCTGCGGGTCTCTTTGGTCCGGATTGATGCCGTGGGAAGCCAATCACGTTCTGCTGTTCTGGCGGAGGGGTGGAGTCTCCCTCATGGCTGAAGCTTGAAGTTTGAGGTGCGCAAAGACTGTAGAGTCGTTGATCATTAAACTTTGCAGGCATTAGAACACAAGACTCTCAACAGAAAAGAAAGAAAACTAAGTAAAAGAAAGAAAAGTAAGTGAGACAAGAGTAAGTTGGATGGCTTGAGTGAAACGCTTGTTTTTATTTTCATCTGATCTTGATCTGCCTTGATCAGGTCGTCTGCTCGTCATCGTCTTTTGTCTCATTTGTCTCATCTAAACTCATCTAAACCGTCTTTGTGTACTGACCATTTAAACTGAGGTGTTTGTCCAACCTCTTTGAGGAGTTCTGACCAATTAGGTATCATCTGTGATTCAGAGGTGGCTTTTCTCCTGCCCTGGTCAGAAATTAAATGTTATCTCCTGGCCTATTATCTTTCCTGCTCTCAACAGAGAATACAGAGAGTACAGTTTAGACATGATTTCTCCAAAAGTAATATGATACATTTTACACAAATTTCATTCATGCCATCCTTTGAGTTATTAGAAGTCAATCACGTACATACAGTAGAAGGGAAAAGGGTTTGGTAAATAATAGAATTTAATTTGTTGAATGAGAATATTGGAATCAGTGGGTCAAGCAGCAAACTATATCAAACTATATGATGTTAATCAGCTGTGCTTGATATTGACAACACTTGATATTAATGTTATAATGGAGCTAGTGTTGTATTGAAGTCCAAGTCTACTATTCGAGTCTAAAAAGCTGTGAGTTGCGCTCAACATGAGTCCATAACAGGAAAAGGAATCAAATCTGAATTTAAATGGCAACCGAATGCTCAAAAAAGCTTAAATAATAAAAACCTTCTCTTAGTATTATTATAATAAAGGTATACCTAATTGGATTTTGACCATTTTTTTAAACTGGTAACCTACTGAACAAAGTTTTTTTTTTTTTGTTATGTTTTTTTAAATCCAATTGGAAAAGCATACGCCACATGTCATGTATAAATATTAAAAACAAAATGAACTAATTTCTTAGTTTTTATACTTTATAGATAGAGCTCCAGTTTAATAGACTCTCTTTTGTCTGATTGCTTTTAATGTATTAAAATAGAACAGAATGTAAGTTTAAACACAAATCAACAGCTGTGTACTGTATTTAAACAAGCTTCTCCCTCTTTTTATTACTGTAATTATTTCTGAATCATTAATGTGTATATTGTTAAAATAGGGACCCAAAGCAATTGCCGCAAGCAAATATATTGAATCAAAAAGGTAAAAACAAAACCAAAGCAGTCCAGCGGGTCACGTAGCGTGCGTACCTGGTGCAGGCGCGCGTGACTATCTTAGAGACTATCTCAAAGTCTGTACGCTGCCACATACCACAGCAGTTACCATGGGTTTGTGAGGTATTGCCACATTTTTTAATTGATATTTGACAGGGGGAACAGTGATAAGTGTAACAAAGTTGAAACCTGGATGTTTTCACAAATACTGTAAGTACACTGGTTTTCTTTACATATTTATCATTTTTGTTTTTGTTTAACTCAATTTAACATTAAACGGGTTAGAAGAAGCTACAGAGACTACAATCAAGCATCATGCATCTGAACATCTGAACATGAACCGTGGAGGAAGGGAAAGTAACTGAGGATGAGTTCACTTAACATTTAACTGTAACTATCAGAATTTTATTTTATTCATCAGCTTGTTAATATTTTGCTGAAAAACTCATTGAAGATGTCTTGTCATTTCAAACTATTTAGTATTTTTGTCCTCCTAAGAGATCAGATGTCTCGTATTTCCAAGGCTACTAAAATGTCTTTGCACACCTGTATGTCTTGGACAGATGCATCTAAGGGTATATGGTATTAATTTATTATTAACAATCTTAAAGCAGTATGTCACGATTACTTTCGGCCTGTTTTCATTACTCCTGATTAGTTCATCTTCCTCCACCTGTGCCTGGTTAGTTCCTTCATTCACCCTGTGGATTTACACTCCCAATTCTGTTCTATCCCTTGTCAATTATTGTTGAACTGTTCTACATGTTCGTCACCAGTAAACTCTACGTCGACTATATTCTGTATTACGCATCTTCCTTCATCGGTTACTGTGTGACACAGTAGTTCTACACACTGCCTTTACTATGATTAGAATGACTTTTATTGAATACCATGTTGTCATCCAACCTTGGAACAATAGCCTACCTGAAGAAGGTTTGATGACCAATAAAGCTAATATTATGCTCTCTCATTAACAGATATACATTTATTCATTTGGCAGACGCTTTTATCCAAAAATTGCCCTTTAAGTTGCCGTTGGCGGGGATTGAACCCAAGCCTCTGGTGCGTTAGAAGTGAGTGGATACTCGCTGAGCTAACTCCCCACTGAGATAAAAAACAAAGTACAGTCGAGTGAAGTGAAGTGCAACGGGGACGTGTGAAATTAGTTCATGAATCACATCACAAATACTTGAATGAATGTCCTGAATGTCTCTTTAAGTTCCACTGCCACCAATGTAGCTACGATCAACTTAGGCTTGGGCCAACGATGCTTTTGGGAAATGTTGCCCATGAACGGTGAAAAGATGTCTTTTGACGGTTTTGATGTCTAACAAAAAAGTCCAATAAATAAAAAAGAAGAAAAGATTAGGTGATTAGCTTTGAGTTTTTATTAATGAACACAAAAACTATTGTGATACACAATAGGCCTCATTCATAAAATGGTCCTACATTTGATCATTTCTCAACTATGCTTACGTGTGATTCATGGAATGAACATACACACACATTTCTCTTTCAGATGTGAAATCTATAAATCACAAATGATCTTGAACTTGCGAGCAGCTGAATGGTTTAAACAACGCCTAATTAATGTCATTATACATTTAAACAAATTCCCAGTCATTGTCCAAATCCTTTCATTTAGAATGGCGAGCTGCAAGAATAGCTTAGATTTCCAAAAACCTACAGTGATCTGAGCAGGAGAAGTGTGTATGTCTGCTCAGACCCTGACGTGGCGCTAAACACTTTTCCACGCCAAAGGCCGTTTTTATAAATATGAGCGTTGGAGTGGATTTATGCGTACGCACACGCCTTATAAATGAGGCCCAGTGTCTCTATTGTCTAAAGCTGAAGGTCTGGAATCAGTGGGAACTTTAAATCTCGATAGGTCAGTATTTTATGAAGCAGTATTCACTAATAGAACCACAGTCTGTCATCAAAACACACGCAGAAAATGGGTTCCAGCCAGGGTGAGCGTTCTGGATCTGTGACAGGCAGTAAAAATTTACCTAAATTTTTTTTTCTAGTCATGCGTTTATTAAAAGTAAATACTAATATCAAAACTACAGACATATTGTCTGTTGATTTTAGAACATTTTCAGCTGTAGATGTACAAATACACTAACGAAAAAACACGTTTATTGTAATGTTTTTCCAACAGGTTTTGTTATATGGGTGTTGGATGTTGTATTATCAGGTTTAATGTTATTACCTTGTCAATTCATATAAAACAGCCATGAGAATATACAAATTTGTTTATGTTTATATTCAAACATAAAATTATGCCAAATCATTTTATTTTGAATGTCTTATAAATAAAACACCATTGCATATACTTAATTCTCTTCTTGCTCTGTACACTTTCCCTCTCATTCCTTCCCTAGTTGTGGCTCTCAGTCGTGAGGTTTGGAGGTTGGTGAGATAGTGGGTCGTCAGCGTGTTAGCGGCGTCCAGAATGAACAACTCAATTGTGCTGTTCCTGAGTACAGTAGAGAAAGCGAATGGAGTGGTTGGAAAGGGAATGAACATATGTGGTTTATTTACCCCAGTGATGCCTCTTTCTACCCCTGCTAAAATAGTCACCATTTCAAATGTACCCCCTTTCATGAAAGACGAGATGTTGACTGAGGAATCGTCATGCTCTGAAAAGCTGTTTGCTCCTGTAAAAACTTCGCTATTGGGACTAAATCAAAGAAACATGTAGAGTTGTTCAGACGATTCACGCATGGAAACAGAACTGATCTTGACTTAAATCTTAAATTCAAAGTGGATGATTTTGATTACACAGTTTTTGTTACTGCAGACACAGTGAGGTGTTTTGGTTGTGGAAAGTCTGGCCATTTGATGCGCGGGTATCAAACATCGCTCGTCACAGTAAGCAGAATGATCGTATTAAAGATAACGCTGCACAGAATGGAGATGGAGAAGTCGTCAGCACTGCGCTGAATTCTGGCACTCAAGAAACAGTTGTGTCAGCAGACAAAAATGTTGAATCTGATTTGATTAGACAAAGTGTTAAAAGTGATGAATTAAACGCCAAAAAAACCTGATATGCTCACCTGTGAGGTTGATGAAAGTACCAGCATTGACTATGAAGAGGTTCTGGTTAACATGAAAACAAGTTTGAGCCAGCCTTTTGACACTGATTCACAAGTGGAGAGTGGGATTCAAAATGATAACATGTTATTGGATATGGATCAGGTTGTTTTTAAAACACCTCTGAAGAGGAAGAAAAGGACGAGCATGGTTTTGAAACAGGCCAGAAAGAACCAGGAAGAGAATAAGGTGGACACTGAGAGTAGTGAGAGCGAGCGCTCTGATTCCGGTGTTTCAGTTGCTCCCAATCCAGTGACCAACTGAATACTGAAAACTGTCTTAGTTCTTGAAAGTGATCAAAAATATGAGAGGAGTGCAAATTGATGAATATTTTCCAGATCTCAGAAGATTTCTGGAAAATATTAAGTGTGCAATGAGTGAAGGAAGATTTACAGATAAATAAGTATATCGTTTGAAGAAAATTCTCACAAAAATTCAATTCCAATTGAGTAATGAAGATGAAATGACTTCGTTTTTATGCTCTTATTGGGTGTTTTGCTCTCTGTGGTGAAGTCTCTTTTTCTTTTTTAACGAAGAGTTCATCATTGCATCTTTAAATGTGAATGGAGCTAGAGACTGCAGAAAGAGAGCATAGATATGTGAAGTGAAGTAATAGCACGGAATAAAGTTGATGTCCTGTTTTTACAGGAGACATATAGTGATGGAAAGAATGTTATTGAATGGGCTAGGATTGGGGAGTCATCGTACTTCACTCCCTCGTCTTTTCTAATAGAAGAGGTTGTAAAAGGAATATGTTTAAAGATAAAAGCTGAATTTGACAACTCTTTTGTTTGTATATTTGCACCACCCTCACAGACAGAAAGAATGTGTTTTCTAGATAAAGTGTGATAATGGGGAATTTTTGGTTTTGGCAGGAGATAGAAACATGAGGTGTAGAAAGAAACAGAGATGGGAATCATGAAGAGTCACATATGGCTTCAAATGATGGAAGTGAACGAGCTGTGATGGACGGAGAAATTTTAATCAGAATGTTAAACAATGTACATGGACACATGCACTCACTTTTGTGGCCAGCGGTTTACACATTAATGGCTGCGTGTTGAGTTATTTTGAGGGGACAGCAAATTTACACTGTTATACAAGCTGTACACTCACTACTTTACATTGTAGCAAAGTGTCATTTCTTCAGTGTTGTCACATGAAAACATATAATAGTGAGATACTGTATGTACCACTGAGGAGAAGCACAAAATGTCACTGCGCAGTTGTGCAATGACAATAAAAAGTAGTTCTATTGAACTCCCAGCTGGTTTTGTGGTTTTGTGTCACTTTAGTTTTGTTTGCTGTTTGACATTTCTCATATGTAACAGAAAAGGCAGCTCTTATTAGTTGGGCTGGTGTTGGTGGCACCAGTGTGACGTCTAACAAAATGTGGTCAAACCGGTGGGAACAAAGGATGCAAAATGCTAAATTTGGTCTGATGCGCTCAGATGAGTTTTTTAATTCCCCTTCTTCAATAATCGTCTCACACAGGTTGATGTGATTACCTTTTACAACACTGTCACAGTGACAATGACACATCTTTCGCACAATCACATGAATATGATTTCATAGTTCTGCATTCACCGAGATTTGAGAAATGTTCTCGTTTCCTCATTCAGCCAAAATAATAGAAAATAATTGTCCTGCACATCTTACTGAAACATATTGTTGTGTAACGTGCATAAGAATAAAATGACCCTGCCTCATTGTTTGACGGATTTAACTAATATATTATGTGTAACGGTTTATTATTTTGGGCAATTACGAAACTGGTTACAATGAATTCAACACTCATATGATGTCTTATAGTATTCACTCAGTAGAAATGGCTGTACAGAGTTAAAGTCAAGGTCAATGAGATAAAGATGAGACCACCTTGTTTTATTAAAATATTTTATTAAGAAAAATGACCAAACTTGTATATTAATGTTTTTATTAAGAAAAAAAAGACCAAATGAAGGAATTTGTTGATAGAGTATAGAGAAAAAAGGCATTAGAAAGAATTCTGCTAAAGAAAAAGAAAAAAAGAGCATTAGATGATGTTGGAGTTCGGAAAAGGACATTTGTAATCTCTAGAAAAAGCTCTGAAACTCTTCTCTGGGAAGACATGTGAAAGCAGTTTTTCAAGAGTCAAGTCATCTTCAGTTATATAACCCTTTTTACAAATACAGATTGTTTCAAAGCAGCTTCACAGTGATCGTAGGAAAGTTAATGGACAGATCACGCTAAAGTAGGTCTTTGATTAAATCACTTCCGCTGTAAAAATCATTCATTATTAACCTTTCCAACTGAAAACAGAAGACTTTTAATGCGTTCTAGCCATTCATTTACGTGTTTAGTCTATAGCAGGAGTGCTCAAACCCATTCCTGGAGCCTCCCCAACACTGCACGTTTTCCTTGTCTCTTTAATTAAACACTCCTCATTAGTCGAGACTCCAAGACCTGAAACGGGTGTGTAAAATGCAAAATGTGCGGTGTTGGGGGGCTCCACTGGTCTATAGGTGTGTGCGTTTGAATGTGTGTGTGCACAGACGCCTGGTCTTTTTCAGTGACATCGCCAAATTATTGTCTGGCCCGCATAATACAGAACTGTTGATAATATAATCATAATATAGAATTCTTTTCTGTGGATCTATGCACACTGGAATAATTTCGATAATGTTTTATCTATACAAATGGAAAGGAAAGGGAAGGAGGCCTTCACAGAGGATAGTTTAGTTGACACTGTCTAGGCGCAGGTCTGGATCTGGCAGACTACAGCAAACCTCGGGATAAACAGAGAGAGACTAATATTACCGTAGACGCTATTCTGCTTATGATGCAGAGAGTCCATCAGGTGTTATCGGAAGTGTTCCTGGTGGACCTAATTTATGCAGCCTAAAAATGTACATGATTTGAATTTTAGAAGTAGATAATGGGTTATGTGTGTACCAGGTTAAAGAGATGCAACCACCCAGTAGAGCGTTACAGTAATCTAGTCTCGAGGTCATAAACGCATGAACTAGCTGTTCCGCATTTGTCATTGAGAGCATATGTCGTAGTTTAGATATATTTTTAAGATGGAAGAATGTGGTTTTACATATGCTAGAAATGTGGCTTTCAAATGAAAGATTGGTATCAAAGAGCACACCCAGGTTCCTAACTGACGAAGACGACTTAACAGAGCAGCCATCAAGTGTTAGACAGTATTCTAGGTTATTATGTGCAGAAGTTTTTGGTCTGTTTTTTCTGAGTTTAGTAATAGGAAATTACTAGTCATCCAATTTTTTATATATCAGCTACGCATTCTGTTAATTTTGAGAATTGGTAGGTTTCGTCAGGGTGCGAAGAAATATTGAGCCGAATATCATTAACATCACAGTAAAAACTAATCCTAATGATCTCTCTTTTTGCTTTCTTATTTGCTTTCTTTTGTAGGTATTCATTTTGTTGAACATGTTATCCTCAATTCAAGTTTTTTCTTATACCAGGTTATCAGACATTTCAAGTGCACCCCCAGCAACCATGAGAATCAGGCAGGGCCAACAGTGATTTCCATTCAAGCCGTCGTACTAGAATATGTATAAATTAGGAATAAGACTAAGGGCCAGATTTACTAACAGCTTGCAGCAGCGCAAACTCTCTTTTGGGCTTAAAAAAAAACTTCTTTCAGGATTCACTAAATACACACAATGAAAAATTAGCGTTGAAATGGCATGGACAGGGTTATTTTGCGGCTTTTTTTAAATTTCTTTTTTGAAATCGCTCTCTCACACTAATTGTACTGTTTAGTAAATCTGTTTAGTTAGACTTACTTAAAAAAAGCATGCGAACCGATTGCCTTAAAAAAACTAAGTAAAGTAAAATAGTTATAGTATTTTGTATTGACAAAAGCGTAGTAAGTATAGTTGACTTACACATGAGTTCTAGTGACTTAAAAAGAACTGTAGAGTGTGCTTGATAACTTACCTAAAATAAAATGTAATTGTTACCATCGTTGTGTTTAGCATGCTGAATGTTGAAGTCGGTGTGACACAAGAGTAATCAATTACAAAATTTTGTCACAAATTTAGAAGAATTGACTCAACCCACTTAAAAGTTTCACCAACTGTTGAATGTGTGTTTATAAGTGCTACCATTAACGGGGTAACAGCCAATTCAGAAACTGAGTTCAAATATAGAGACTTATTCTGGTGCATTACTGCTAACTTACCATCACATTGCCTTTAACTGAAGTCATGTATGGGCAGCACTTCCACATTTAACTCTTTTCTTTGAAGCCCCTTTTTGTCTTTGTTGGCTCAGATGACACAGAGAGAGATGTTCTCTGTTCAGAGATCTAGAGCTTCACCAATAAGAAGCTCAACAAGAGGCAGAGTAATTTTGTAACATGGGACGATGGTTATATTTAAACTGCAATTTACACTGCCTTAGTCAGACTTGGATGACTACAGCGACAGTGACGCGTCAGGTTAATTTCTATCCCATCACGCAGTGAACACAAACACTGAACTCTGTGTGCAAACCTGCAATAATTCATAAGTTTAACTGACCCTAGACTTTATGAACTCTTTATGTACATACTCACAAGCATGTTTTATTAATCATTCTCTATTAGGCTAATTCGTCACTGTGTTTTAATTCTACTGTAGTTAATCAATTAATAGTCTGATTCTATGTTTCGGCAGGAGCTCAGATTACCGGCAACATGTGAGAAGTGCCGGTACGCAAGAAAAAGTGAGGGAACGCTACTGATTAAAACAGAGAAGTGTTCTGCGTACCAGTGGCTGTGATGACTTGATGTCTTGCGGTCTCTCGTGTTCTTGCTCAGACGTGGACAGGCTCTGATCTCTGGTGTGGCTTGAGTTCCTGTAGGGTTGGGGTTGGACTTCACAGAGGTCAAGTCTTGAGCTCAAGTCCTCCACCAAAGACAGCAAGCATGTTATTTCCTATCAATACAAAGATGAAATGAACAAGGTTTTTTTTAAACTGATTCTGTTATTTTCTTGTTTATTACCGTGAAGCCACTTTGAAACGATCTGTATTGTATAAAGCGCTATGTGCCGTTCTCTACGAACATTCTATGTGTTATTTGATGGTTCTATTGATAAGTTGTCATAGAATGACCTCTTGTGGTTACCGTTGGGTATTGCAATCATTGTCAAGTTGAATCCTTACATGATGACGTCATACATGTGAGTCTTACTTGCAGCAACAGCAGGAGAACACGCGGTCGCAGCTACTATTGCTCCACAAACTTAAGTTGTTTTGAAGGCACTTTCGGTACGTGAAGTTTACTGTATCATAATTTCTATGCATGTATATTTCTCATCGCTGTATCTATGTACCACATGTAGATGAATGCTTTATTTGACGAGCTGTAACGTTCTCGATTGGGTTTACACTTAGCATGTGAGATAAAGGCCTCATGTTGTGTTGTGTGAACATGTAAACGCTGTATACTTATAGAAGCTTTCTGTATTCTGTTTTACAGTTTTACGATATCTCTTGGGCACAGTAAAGCAAGATAAACTCCATTCCTGCGTTTGTAGTCTTTGAGAATCGTTATCCGACTGCAATACTCGAGCAAGGCGTTTGAGAAAGGGCAGTACACGCTATATAAAATAAGGTGACTGGACTATAACAAGAACATTACAATGAACACAAATTTCACTACAAACAATCCAGAATTGAAGACGAATGACAATAATCCTACTCTGCCTGTTACACTTCCTCACACCTGACATCACTGATCGAGTCAATCTCCTGAACTTCTCCAATCTACATCCTTTCTAATCCATTCATGTAGTAATGGCTAATCAGATCACTGCATTCTGTACACATTTTAATAAGGAGAGAGCTGGTTGGTCATGACCATGTGACTTGGCATCTATGAAAACAGCACCTAAAGCATGATTAATATAACGTAAAATGTTCCTTATCTTTACTTTAAAAGTGAAGTATGTGGTTTCTGCGACACAAGTGGCACCTGTAGCCGAATTACAAAATAAAGCATTTTGCCAAAAAACCTTGCAAACGTCTGTTTCATGGATCATTTTGGCTTTGATTTCTGTAACTAAAGCTGATTTTTCCCCCATGACTCCACCTGCTACAGAAGCCACGCCCCTAAACTTTCGCTATATATAAAAAAACCGTACATACTTCACCTTACGGTTTCTGTGCTTTATGCGTGTGTTTATCAATATTATTCACTCACCTTTGGATAAGTTGGTGTTCTCAAATATAAGTTTGGCTTGCGTTCATCATCTCGTACGACAGCACTCCTAGAGCCCAGATGTTTGCTGGGACGGCGTGTAATCGAGGTTCTGTGAAGTCTTCAGGTGGGCAGTAATCCAGGACTCCTGTGGGCAAGACATTTGCACATTGTTGAGCTTTTTTCAAAATCAGTAAGTCACTACATTCAGGTTTCCACATTCTCAAAACACTCACCACAGTATACGTTGCTCTCGTAGCCCTCGCTACCAAAGTCTATCAGCTTGAGCTCTAACGTGTTCTTCTTCAACAGGAAGTTCTGCGCATGAACGTCATTGTGAAAAACACGGTGCTCAATGGAGTGTTGTACTGCCAGCACAGCCTGCCGCGTGATGACCCGTGCTGTTGATTCGTCCAGTCGAGGATGACGCATGATGAAGTCCAACAAGCTCTCGCAGGGTTCAGGGCACTCCAAAACCAGAGAGAAGTTTCGAGGATGTTCAAACCAGTCGTAGAGTTGTATGATGTAGGGGCTTGTGGGTTCTCGCCTCATCATTAGCAGCGGCGCCACTTCTGTAACCAGAGTTTCGGGATGCCCAGGCTAGAGAAAAGAAAAGAAAAGAAAAAATCATTTTTAGATGTGCTTTCTTTGATCTTTGTAGATGCTCAGAGCCTTTTCAGCTCAAAGTTATTTGGAGCTTCTAGGCTTATTTTATTATATTCACACTTAATGCTTCCTACAGGAGTATAAACTACAGTAATCTGCACTTCAACAACTAAATACACATTCAGGTTTTGGCCAACTTACAATATCAAGATAACGGTCCTTGTCAGTCTTGCGCATCTGCTTGATGACAACCTGAAAAAAAGAAAAAAATCAATAAAAGTAGAAGTGTTCAAGCAGCTGATCTTGCACCAAGTATTAAACCATCTGTTATATGTTTTAAATATGTTTTGACAAAATGTTTGGACTGTAACAAAGTTCTTAAGAACGGGAAGAAGGAGGCGAGAACCGGCGAACATTCAACAACTTTTTAATCAAACAATAAAACGACTGCCGCCCACACAAACAAAATAAAACACAACATAAAATCCAGGTCTGGTCCTCTCTCGTCCTTCACTGTCGTCGCTCCTCTTTTATGCTTCCGGAGCTCCTCCGTGAGAGACACGAGACCGGTGTAGCGCGCAGGTGAAGCTCGTTATCTCTCGCGTCACCGGCCTCGCCCTGCTCGTCACATGGACAATTCGGTAAATTTTACCTTTTTGCCATCAAAAAGGGTTAGGGTTAGGGTTAGGGTTAATCCTCCACAACATCCACAGCACTCCTGTGGGAACAGCAGCCGAAAGGACTCTTCATAGCCTTCCACAGCCTCCGGAAGAAAGAACCGATTCCTTTCCTCTTCCGACATTCTGTAGGCTTTTCTGAAATGAAGAAAAAATAACAAAAAACACAACTATTAGAAACATCTCTGACCTCAAATTAAGTAATGATGTAACGACATAACTTACATTTACTGTTCAGTTCTTATCTGTAATGTTACAAATCCAAAGAAATGAAAACCTTTCCTATCTATCTGCCTGACTTCTGCTTAATGCCTGCATAAATGTCCCAAAATCTTATTTCATAATATTAATAGTCATTTTATTTCACAACTATCACAATATTTTTCTTATTTTATCTGATCTTTTATTAAAAAGAGAAACATTTCCAGGATCCATCTGGCCAACATGTGGCTCAGTTCTGGTAATAGCAAAGATCATATGGGCCATCTCTTAAAACATATTTATATTAAATATGATATATTTAAATAAACATTGATTAACATTAAACACTTTTGTCTTAATAATGACATAAACGACTCGCTACAACATCCATTTTGACAGTTTTGTGACAATAAGTCACAAAATAGAGGATCGTGTGCTGTCTGAGAAGCGGGAGTTTACCACTGATCTGGACACTTGACACGGCCCAGCCTCATTTCAGTCTCAGCTGTTGAGCTCTTGTTCACAGGAGACGCCACCACGGCACCCTGAGCAGTTCGGCCATTCGAGGTCTCTGATGGCCAGACAGGAACTTGACCCGGCAGCGGAGGGCACATCCACTTTTCCAGGCTGTCGGACCTGGACAAACACGGGTTGCCACAACTGCCCTGTTGGTTTGGGCGATCAGATCTGTCACCACGCCGCTGCTCAGGCTCATAACCGCCTCTCTACACTGTCCTCAGAGAGGGACAGACATGATGCGGACAAGAATCTGTCTGAGTGGATCTGGAGCGGCCTGAGGCTGGAATATTTCAAACATCAAAACTGTTTTTTTAATAATATCAGTAATCAATGTGAAATATTTTTTTCCAATGACCAATCATTTATTAATTGAGCCACAACTCTTTTAGTAAAAGCTTATCCTGACCTGTGAGATCGTTTATCCAGTCTTTTAAATGGAGTGGACGGACGTCCATCATCCGGGCTCTGCCGCTTCCTCCTCCAGCGATCCTGACCTGCGGACACAAAAACAGACTCAGAGGGCAGAGGTCGCTCCTGGCTCAGTGTCTGGGTCGGGTCTGGCAGCGGATCCTGACCCTCATCAGAACCGCGTCTCCAAACCTCCGGACCAGCCGTCTGAGTGGAAGCAGCTCTCCTGGATCTGGAGGCTGGAATATTTCAGACACCACATAGTTAGTAATCTTCTAATAATAATCAATAATCAGTGTCAGTGGTCGGTTACAAATTGGCACTATAGTTATTCAAATTGAAAAGTTTATTTCATATGCAAGGAATCAAATACATTCAATTCACATTTATTTGTAGAGCGCTTTTCACAACACATATCGTTTCAGAGCAGCTTTACAGAAAATGCATGTCAACATTACAATTCAGAGTGATCTGTTTTCAGAGGCGACTGTGTCCAAATTATTTCATTTCACAAATGTAAAGATACAAATCAGGCTGTTATAGTTAACAATGTATTCTAACTAAACAGTCAAAAAGCAAATGCATTTTTGTTTCAATTGTATTGTGATCGATATTAAATCTATATCTAATCAGTTCTAAGGATGGGTAAATATTAATGTTTATAGTGTACTCCCTTATCTTTGGGGGTTTAGGAAAGCAAAGTTATTAATGCATTAATGTCCATCTCAGCTGTTGGGCTGTTCTTCATGGTGTCAGATATCAACTGACAGAATCACAGCTAATCTGTCCACTTGAACAACACAGATGTGTGATCACTGCTAAATGTGTGAAACACTGTGTGAAACTACTGAAGCAGCCGTGAAGTGAGTTCAAGCGCGTCTTCAGCGCTTCAGCTGCTGCTCTGTGACGTCACCGCCTGTTCTGAGACCATCTGACGTCACACAGCGGTAAGGCACCATTTGAAGGACTGAACTACAACATGCTGTCTAAACCAAAGATGGTTTGGATCAATTGATCCCATAAAGATGTCTGTGCTGTTTTATTTAGAAATATAGAGATACCTGTCAGATACTTTAAATCGTTAAATCTATTAACCCTCAGGGCTGCCAATCACTCTCAGTGTTATGAATTCGGTCCATTTTTACACCCACTCACCACTAGAGGTCACCCGCTCACACTGTAGTCTCCCTATGCTGCACTACACTTCCCATAATCCCTCACCCAGTCACTAATCATCCGCCAGCTGTCCCTGATTATCACACTCATTAGCTTCATCACTTCACTATAAATAGTTCACTCACTCACCTCCCCGGCGCGAAGTATTGTTTGATTCACTGTCATTTTCTCCTGTCTGGTTATTTCCTGTTGCTGATCCTGCCTGTTCTCTGTTTATCTGACGATTCTCTGCCTGCCCCTGATCACCCGCCGGGATACTACCTCGAGCCTGTCTGCCCTCCGATATTGTTGTTCGCTGTTGTTGACCTCCGCCTGTTAAACCAGGTTTTCCAATAAAGCTGCATTTGGATTTTACCCGCTGCCTCCTCATCATTACAGTCAGGCATTCAGCGCGAGACTCACAAGATTGATATATTTTATTAACTGTCACTGTTTGCCATTATATACTTAAAACTATAACATCTTAGTCTAAACCTAAAATAATATAGACAAACTATATCATTTGAAAGCTTACAAATGTTGGAGTTTTCTGATTTTCAAGACAAATGACAGAGGAACAGTTATTTATTAATTCACAACAAGAATATTTTCAGACATTTATTTTAAAATAGCAATGAAAATACAAAATCTTGTTCTTTTTGCACTTTTCTGTGTTTGTTAAAGTTTGAATTCAAACCAAACACTGTCATTCTGCCCACACTACTTCAGAATATGACGTCAGTTTCATAAATTATACGAAGATAATGGAAATAAATGGTTCAGGTCACTCAAACCATTAGAAACATGGAAGAGTTCATGTTTGGTCTCCAGTAGAGCCTGGATGGGATCTAGTGGAAAAGTTTGGAACTGTCCCAAACAAAATCTTGCAGAAAGCTCCATTTTTGAGAAATCAACATGAAATTTGAAAGCCAACTTGATTAGACTTTAGAGTTTGTCTTTGATTTTCTTTTAGAGTAAAACAGTTTTATAAATATAATATGTAAATAAAAAAAAAAAATGTGCACCAACAGTTTTGAATACTAAACATATTTATGCACATGAACAGATGGAGAGTTGAACTTCCTAAAATATAAAGGAACACCACAGGAACTGCAGCTGATGCGATCTTCAGAGAATTCCACTGCAGTTCTTTTGGAGTGAATCAGGGCCAGGATGTGATCGGTAAGAGACACTCCTGTCCTGAGATGACATCTGACATTGATGGTTGGCGAGGTACATATTTTTATTAAAGACTAAAATTTGTTTCTACATTGCACACATGCAGTTTAAAGGAATCGATCACCTAAAAATGAAAATTGGCTGATGATGTATTAATCAAAAAGTGATTAATCAAAAAATCATAGGGTGTCATAATCATATCCTAGAGAAAAAAAAAAATACATATATATATATATATATATATATATATATATATATATTTGAAATAGGTTTATTTTAAGCTAAGTACACTACAAAAACATTTACATATTAAACACTTAATATAAATGCAATTGTCCTTTTGTTGTACTAAATTGTTATACTTAAAGTCTGCAAAATTGTAAACTAATTTTGTACTGAAGGTTCAGGGATCAGGGTTTGCTGAAGGCAATAGACTACAATACTGTGATTGACATGACCAATACAGTATTTCACGATTGCTAAAACACTAAACCCCATTCTCTGAACCCAATGCTCAGTAAACCCATTTGCCGAATCAGTCACTTTGTAGGCAAAACCTTAAACAAGTTCAGGTAGTTAAGACACTGTTTGCAAATCTCATCCACTCTTTTTGCAAAACTCGAAACGCATTCTTACTCACTAAAACACATTTTGCACTGTGTTGGAAAATGGTAAATACATGTGGCAAAAGTTAAACACAACTACAACACAGCTGTCATCGTTCACACACAACAACTCAAAACTGTTCACACTTGTTTCTAATGATGTGATCAAATCAGTTGTCTAGAATATAAGCCAGTTCAGAGTACACAGGTGGCCCAGGTGCGTTGAGCGATGATACCACAATGGATGGAAACAATGTGAGAGGAAGAGGAGGAAGAGTTTGTGTAAGAGGTGGTGGACGAGGAGGAAGAGTACAAGAACAACGAAGAGCAAGACCAAGAATAGCAATTTCAGATCAAATTCGGGCAACTGTGATAGACCATGTTCTTGTTCATGGAATGACAATGTAATGTCTATGTTGTGGTTTGGGACAATGTCAGCTTTCACCGTGGTGTCCGAACACGTGAGTGGTTCAACATCAACCAGCGATTCGTGAATGTTTGCCTTCCACCATACAGCCTTTCCTCAACCCAATAGAAGAGTTTTTCTCTGCGTGGCGATGGAAGGTCTACGACAGTAACCCATATACAAGGGTAAATCTTTTACAGGCAATGGAATTGGCCTGTGATGACACAGGTGTGGAGCGTTGTCACGGCTGGATCCGGCACACGAGAGGAAGGGACGACATTGCATGTGATGTGGACGAAGTCCTCTGGCCGGACCAGCACGAAGACGGGATGTTGAGGCAGAATGAGTCTCTCATTGACTTCATTGTGTAATACGCTTTTCATTTAGAGTTGTCTTTGTTCTTTTTATGCTGAAAATACAGAAAGAGTCAGGGGTTTTGTGAATGTCGTTTAAAGACTGGGTTTTGTGTTTAAAGTTTTGAGAATATGGGTGAAGGTTTCAAGAAATGTGTTTTAGCAATTGTGAAATACTGTAACTTATCCTCAGAATTGTCTTTATAAGTAATTCTAACAGTATTTTATTTTTTTTTTACCAGTTTTAAACATTTTATTATGAGATCAAATTAATGTATTCTGAATATAATGTTTATAATGGTTGATTTATAATTTATTGTAATTATATAATGAATGCCAATGAAATTATGAAATATACATTTCAAATCCCATCCATCCAGGGTGTTTCCCTGCCTAATGTGATAGGGTGGGATAGTCTCTAACATTCCCACTAACCTACAGTGTGGAGACTGGACGGATGGACAATTTAATATTAATTTAATCTACCATTAGTATGTTACATCCATCGAAACACGTTCATTTTTCTGCTGCTGGTGTCCTGTGACCCTGTTGCACGAAGCCGGTTTCAGTTTTACCCAGGTAAGTTTGCGTTTAGTTTGAGCAAACGCTGAGTTTTAAGACTCGAGAAGATGGGATGGTTTTAAGCGGGTTTTATCACCATGGTGATGACCTTACACTACACGGCTACCCTGCTCAGGGGTTTTCAACCTTTTAGCACATGCGCCCTACGTTTATCTAATTTCATTGGACCCAACCCCAACCCATGCGAACATCGTTCATATATTACTTGATGTGTTCGAACATCAGTGCTACACAACTTCATATGCTGGTAGTGTACACACCCCATATCTCCACCGGACGCGACCGTTGTCTCGCTGCACCTTGCCGTTCACACAGAACATAGTTCACATTTAATTCAAAGACTCCAGGCCTACACCAAGAAGGACGTATACTACCTTTCATCATTTCATTGATCTTACCATCTACAGATAAGACTGCTCATTCTAATGACGGCTCTCTTTACAAAACAAAATCATTCATCAACTTTATTGGAGACTGCATACTTATACACCCACACCACTATTTTTCTTTGTAATCATTTAGTGTGATGGGAGTTTGTTATGTTGTGTTTATGGTGAATTATATTGTGTAACTAATTCAATATATGCTGGGAAAAGATTTTTTGTTGCCATATGCCACATTCATGATCCAATCCTGAACATAATATCCAGTAGGGTTAGTTGCAAGATTGACTTTCCCCCTCATAATCCTGTAACAGGCCTGGTTTGAGATTTGGCACCCGAACAGGGACAATTTGCAAAACAAGTGTTCAAGGTTTTTGGTTTTATGTTTGTTTATTACTTGTTGTCTGTTGTGTTTCAGTGATGTCGGTCACATCACATGGTGCGGAGGATGAGTACCAACCCAATCCTGATGTCACTAATGGTACCTTTTGTCACCAAAACTCCACAAACTATGCAAGATGTCATTACTTACAGTAAATTATTGCTCAACTCTGACGAAGATAATGATTCCAACATTCCTATTGATGTTCCACTTCCTCCACCTCCTCCTCCCGATGAAGCAGTTCCTGAAATTCACCCTTCAACACAGTTTATGGATTCACTGCCCAACCACATAACATCTCTGGAAGGTAAAGTTCAAGCCTGCACCCAAAACATGAGTCAATGTTGTTCTCACTGAGGTTATGAACAAGTGTTGGTTGTAGGAACAAAAGTTGAACTACAAGATTGATAGGGAGTGTGAAAGAGTCCAAAATGTACTTTAGTTGAGTGATTTGGGTAGTGGTGTATAAAGTACTTGAAAGCCATACTTGAGTAAAAGTATAGATATCTTAGCAGAAAATGACTTTGGTAAAAGTAAAAGTCACTGTTCAGAATATTACTTGAGTAAAAGTTTTAAAGTATGTGATATTTTTTGTACTAAAAAAAAAACTTTTCATACTTATATTAAACATATTTGAAAATAAAAGTACAAGTAAATGCAAAATACAAAAGGAGCAGAAAATAAAATATTTTATAAAATACTTGATATCTGCTAATATATCAAGATTGTTTTAACTCAGTTTCTTTCATTTTGCTTGTTTTGAATTAAAAAAACTAATATATTAATTATACCTTGATCATTCATGTTAATTCATAGTGCATTATAACTAATGTAAGAGGCAACTTTAAAATGTTAAAATGTAAATGTTGAAATTATCAATGAACAACACTTTCATTAACCTTTAATGTCACAAATGGACTCTTATTGTAAAGTGTTTCCATTCATATAAATCCAAACAATCTTGCTTAAAATGACCATATTTACACACAAAGGCATATTATATTTATACTTTCACTCGTTATTTGCTTCTGTTTTAGAACACTTGATAATTATCTAATCAAAATATGTGTATCTGTTGTGCAGCTCTTGTTTGCACATGTTTGCTTGCAGTCTGTGTTCTTTCGACTTTATTTTGTAGTAAGTAACGAAAATACTTTGGGGAAATGTATTGGAGTAAAAGTATACATTTTATTTAGGAAATATAGACGAGTAAAAGTAAAAGTTGACCGAAATATAAATACTCAAGTAAGTACAGATTCTCCCAAAAAATACTCCAGTAATGTAATTATTACTTTGTTACAAGAGGAGAAGAGGAGAGACAAATCAACACTAAGCTTAAGTCATATACTCATGTCTTGTCTACCCGGTCTCTTCCTTTGCTCACCGTGTTTTTGTGAAGAGCTTGTGAAGTTTATTGTTTGGGGAAGGTTACTTATTTGAATGTGTTGGGTGCTGTGTTCGTTTGGTTTGTAAAAGAAAGTTAATGAGTGGTTTTCTCTTGTAGAGGATTTTATGTTACACACGAATACACTGCCTTAGAGGATACCCAGGACGGTTATAAGTGTGACCTTGGGCATGAGAGAGAGAGTGTGTGCAATCAAGATAGTCATGTCAACCTCAGATCTTCTGACAACAACCACAGGTGCCAGGTTTACACAACAATGATCTGCCTTCAAGTTTTTGTTGTCTTCCAGAGAACAGGCAGACAGGAGAGTTTATGGCCATGGTTTACTCATTAATGTTGTACAAGAGCACTGATGACACATTTTAGTCCTCTAAACAGCCTTGGCCAGACAGGCGATGAGTGGAAAGATTAGATTAGATTAGATAAGATTCAACTGTATTGTCATTCTGCACAGTACAGGTGCAAAGTGTAAACAAAGCAGAGTCCTTATTTTTTGCTAAATCAATGTTCATGTCAACAAACAAAGCACAAATGTATTTAATTGTGTTTCAACTGTACATTGTGGCCTTGCTGCGTCACTGGCTTTGACCATGTGTATACAATGCAAAGTCTAAGTGAATTCACAATAAAGACAATTGTATATAATGTACTGCAAAGAGTTAATGTGGCACATTTGGTGATTTTGTTTGCACAAGAATAAGGAAGAATGCAGGATCACTGCAGCCATTGTTTCTTTCTCTTTTTCTTTTTTTATTTTAAAGGGTTGTGTCACCCCAAAACACATTTTTTGATATGTGAACAGATATAAACAGACTGCACTTCGTTGAAAACAATAAAGGAACTCATTAAGTTTATTCATAAGTGGAAATTAGGTATTTTTGCAATTTTAGAGGAATTTCTATGCATTTATTCATGAGAATGGACTCTTTTAACCCTTGTGTTATGTTACGGGTCAATTTGACCCGTTTAGATTTTCAAGTTGTTGGAAATACTGGTTAACATTTGTTTTTTTTCTTGATATTTTGTGACTTTTTCTCATTTATCATCATGAACATGCATGCAAAGTTTCAACATGCTGGTGTTTTTTGACACATACAAACAAAATTACTGTTACGTTCGTGATGTTCGCGGGTCAATTTGACCCGCATATTTTAACGCTCTAAGGCAACTGTACTGACCCAAAATAATAACATTTCTTGGTTATATTTTGATATTTTATTTTTTTACTACCTTATGAAGCTAAAAAATTAGGTTTTCCTCACTTATTTCAATATAGAAAAATATTTTGTCAGCCACAGATGGTAAAAATTACCTATCATTTATTTTTTCAAGCTACCTGATATAATATTAAACCTTTGTTTTTTTTCTTGATATTTTGTGACTTTTTCTCATTTATCATCATGAACATGCATGCAAAGTTTCAACATGCTGGTGTTTTTTGACATATACAAACAAAATCACTGTTACGTTCGTGATGTTCGCGGGTCAATTTGACCCTCATAGGCAGCTATTGAAAAGCAACTGTACAGACACAAAATAAAAACATTTATTTTATGTATTTCAGGGCATCAACCCTGCTCAAACCCTAACCAAACACACTTCAAAAAGCTAAATCATGGTGTTCAGAATTAATGGCAAATTACAAATGAAAATCTTTGACAGACACAGATAGTAAAATAAGCTCTCATTTATATATTCAAGATATCTGAAATACCTAGTTTTTAACCAAACCTTTTATGTAGGATTTTCAAAGGCAGCTTCACATAGCCAAAAAATAAATAAAAAACATTTATTTGATGTATATTTTTGTTATGTCTTGTTTCTCACTCCCCTGTGAGTGAATAATGAGCTTTCCCACACTTTTGCTCTGTGTGGCACGAGACTTTGACATAGACAGCAGGAAAAATGAGCTCCCAAAAATTTACAATATTTACATCAAAAGAAGTAATTTCACAGGTTTTGGAGTATGATACTGATACAGATGAAGATGAAGATGTTTCAGAGTTAGAAGATGCTTCAGAGATGGATGAAAATGTTGATGAAGATACAGAAAATGAATGGTCTATGGATTACTCTGAGGAAGAGGCTGCCACATCCTCCAGAAATAACTTCTTTACTTTACTTCTTTACTATGAAATGAGTTTACAAAATTATATAGCTACATTTAATTGTTCAGTAATGATGTTCTAAGAAAAAAAATAAAATTAAAAAATTAAAAAAATGTTAAAAAAAAAAAAATGTATATGCAAAACAAGTCAGCATGTTGTTTATTTTCAAATTTTGTCAAAACAAAACAGTTTTAAAAAATGGTTAAAAAACATTTTCATTTAATCATATCTTCAGATATGTTTTTTTAAATATTTGACAAATGTTGATATTAAAAGTTTACAGTTTGTACCTGAATCTTTGTTGTTTTTCATAGTGTGATTTTTGAGGAATTGTATTGAATCCAATCAGGGTCAATTTGACCCGTTCCATAAAGAGTGTACACAGAAATCCAACAGCGCACAAGGGTTAACCCAATCACTGTGCTGTATTATGCACGATATCGCATTACAGCGGTTTCTGTGCGGAATGCGGCGATGACTTCAATAACATTCGCCACGTGGATTCGTATAGTTCATATACAGACCAGAGCAAGTGTGTTTTGAGTTTTTATGGACATATTTCATATTCTCTAGTGCTCTAAACATGGGCCAGCTCTGTGTATGCGCACATATTTAGTCACGTCAAATAAAAAAACTGAAGCAGCTTTAGTGATCATGAACGCGATGACACGATGGATAATTCTGATACACAGAAGACAATGATGCAGACCGAGTTTCGGTTAGTGCTCTTAAATGTAATGAAATTACAGTAGGTACTCAACCAAAACGCCTATTACAACCGCTGCATAAATACAACTGTGACACTCATTCACAAAATCACCACCAGGTGGCACAAAGGGACGGTTCACAAATTAATATCGTGATCGTTTGTTCAGGATCCTCTAAGAGTGCTTCGCTCCCAGAGCTCTGCGCCCCTTCTGATCAACACCAATGATGCTCAGGTCAAGCCAGCTAAGTACTCCCTCCTATTTAGGATGGTGTTGAGTACGCTCAGGCATTAGCCCTGAGCCCATGCCCATGGTATTCTGGAGTAGTAGGCCCTATATGGAGGCCTCCTTGACAATCTGGTTGCATGAGTTCTGTACTCTCTTTGTTTAAAGGGTAGAGAGTGATATGCTGAGTACATCGTTTGTGTGGCAATGTGATTGAGTATTCCAAGCCTACACACCCCTGGTGGCTATCTCTGTTACAGTTGTAGAAGTAGTAGATGTAGAAGTTAGAGTTGTAGAAGTAGTTGGCCCTCCTCGGGCCGCCTTGATGGCGAACCTCCAGATCGAGCTACAGTCCTAGCACTTCTTGCTAGTTTGAGTGTCCTGGCTCCCCAGAGTACACAGATTGAGTTCACGTTACAGGCTCCACAGGAGACTCCCTGATTCTAGCCCCAGAGTTTGGTTGATAGTCGACTTGATCGAGCCTAGGTAGTACTCCCCTCGTGTTTTAAGGTCGTTCTGTAGAGTCCCTCGCTCCCTGAGTCTGGTCAGAAGTTCAAATGACTCATGTGAGACCTTCCTGGTAGATCAGCTTTTTAGAGCTGTATGTACTCCCTTGTTTGAGGATCGTCCTATAGAGAGCTTTAAAGAGTTTGGTCGGTAAGGTCGAGAGATTCTTGTGAACCCCCTCAGTAGATCAGCTCTTGATAGAGCTGGTACTCCTCTCATTAGAACCCTATGTAGAGGGTACAAAGCAGTATAGTGTTCTGTAGGTCCAGGGTTGAGCAGAGTAACTCACCTCATTTGTAAAGGTTTGGAACGCGTTATGCTGAGTCCTGCTCCCCTGAGAGCCTGTACGTTTCTTTGTCCGGTGTGAGCTGGTTTCTGCTTCTTCTGCAGTCCCTCTCATCTGGTTGCCTCTCTAAGTCAAGTCTGGTAATTCATTATTCATTACGGTCCCAGATCCGTACTAGTAAGTAGTAAAACAATACAAATGCAAACGGGGCAAAAAAAAGTGTTTTAAGTTTTGAGTAAACATTTTAAGTTCCCCCTCTACACTCAAAAGAATATTTCAGTCTAAACATAAGTTTTATGTAATTTAATTACATAGCATTTTTCCATCCATTTGGATTACATAGTTTTAACATAAACACACTAATAAACTTAATGTGATTCATATTTGTCAGTCATATGTAAATGAAATAGGTAAGATTTATGTAATAGTTCACAGAAAAATGCCCAGGTTAATGAACACTGTTTAGTGGTCATGTGTGTGCGCACTACTGAATTAAAGTACCATTGAAGCAGTGTCAGAGTTAATGAGATCATTAAGTGATGTTTGAACATTAATGATGAACACCTGCTGTTAACAAGCAGAATCACTGAGAAGATCAGGTGGATGGTCACTCGTGGTTGCTTTACTGTAACTCGTCAGCAGGACGAGCTATGAGACTCTGGGAAAACAGCACCAATAGCTGATGAGAATTCAGCACAGCAATGTCGCATACAAAGTCTTAAATGAAATAAACAGAAGTTCAAAGTTTACAAGCCATTCAACACACTCTTCATCGTATAGGTCACAAATAACACACATTTGACTCGACTAGCACAACTAGGAGTTAACAGACAAACTTGTGTCACAGTTCAATTTGGGCTTGAAAATGATCCAAACTTAATTATTAAGACTGAGCAAACATTCATGCGACTTACCAGCAGGAGGAGCTACGAGACTCTAATTATGTAGCTCCGCCTCCACCCCGCCCCGCAGCCAATGGAGAGTTTCCCAATTTATGCTGAATTTAACAATAATATTTTTAAACTCCGTTATATATGGTCTCCTTTTATAACAAATTACGTGTTTCCGTAAACATTGTTACAAAAACCACAAACTCGTATAAAAAATAACGTCAAACTGCTGAAGTAAACACTGATCACCAAAATAGTGACCAAATATTTTCAAAATAACATTAACATCTGGGCGGCAGTGGTTCAGTGGTTCATGTGGGTTGTCTACTAACCGGAAGGTTGGTGGTTCAATCCCCGGTTCCACCTGACCAAGTGTCGAGGTGTCCATGAGCAAGACACCTAACCCCAGCTGCTCCCGATGAGCTGGATGGCGCCTTGTATGGCTGACGTCGCCGTCGGTGTATGAATGAGTGAGTGAATGGGTGAATGTGAGGCAAAAATTGTAAAGCGCTTTGGTGGCCATAGGTCTGTGAAAGCGCTATATAAATGCAGTCCATTTACCATTTACCATTTACCATCTAAACCTGTTAATTCTCAAAAAGACCTGTAGACAAATGATAGAAATAAAGTCAATCTGGTTTGTAATAAGAGAGATTTAATGTCTTTTCAGTTGATTTCATCTAAGACTGTGGCTGAAGTCAGTTGTAGTGATTCGTTATCATGAGGTGTCGCGTTTTTGCAGGAGCGCTCGGAGTGCCTGAAGTTGACAAAAACAACAACTGAGCAGCCGACGTCATTCGCGCTTTTTTTCATTGGCCAATCGAATGAATGGAAAGATGGCTTTCAGTCGTGAATGTTTACAGCTCTTTGGACACTGCAAAGATGGAGCCCTTTGCTTGTAACGTACTTTTTTAAAGTTTCTGCTAATATGACAGTTTAACAGCAAACCAAAGAACATAAATAACCGCAGCGCACTGCTCTTTCAACAACAAAAATATCAACAAAAAAGGATAGTGTTTTAAGCTGAGCCGAACGATTACGTCACTGTTTTCTCCAGTGCTGATATACATAAATTAACTAGACTAATAACTATTGATCTTTGCAGCGGAATGAATCAATAATATATAGAATAAGCTGGACAATGACACCATTTTCTTTGGGAGCTGCTGTGCAGCCAAAATTATTTGCCAATTATTAATGTAAAGCTGCTTTGCCACAATTTGCATTGTAAAAAGCGCTATATAAATAAAGATGACTTGACTTGACTTCAGAACTAAAAAACACGTTCTGTCTGATCGGGCCTGACTCTGCTTCTGTGTTACTGTTAACATCTTGCTGGAGGTTTCCATATGAACATTAACCAGTGTTAATTTAACACCAGAGAATTTGCTGTGCCAAATGACTAAAGAAACATTACATTTCTTGTGTATTACCACCCACTGCTACTTATCTTAGGTGAAATTTTTGCCAAAAAAAAAAAAAGAGAACAGTGGTGAGTCAACAAACACTGCAACCAATCATAAACTAAAGTTTGAAGATGTTTCCTTATTTGGAAGAAGGAAGCTATTAATTATTAGATGGGTGTCATGACAGTGACGGAAATGAATACTTTACAAGAAAGTTATAAAATGCTTGGAGTCTTCTGCTCTTGGTCTCTTCTTGTTCGGGCCATTCTGAAAGGAACAAGATCCTTGTTTTTGCAAAATCTTGGTAATAAATCTTTGCTATGGAGTGTTCAAGTGAAACGTATTTAATTTTTCTGGTCATTTCATTTCTCTTTACAATTAATCTAGTAACAACAGTTTTCACACTTTTTACAGCAGCAGCATCGTGACTTCTCTTACAGTAAGATGTGAGAATTCCTCTCTCTTCCACTCATTCACTCTCTCTCTCATGTTTATATTTTCTCTTAAAAATCCTTGTCCATTACTTTGCAGAACAGCTATGGTGATCTACACAGTAACGGCGTACACTGGAAAGAGGCTTTTGGCAGGGACCACCAGCCTCATCTACATCCAACTGCGTGGTACTGAGGACGAGAGCGACGAACAGAATCTAAATTGCTTTCAGGGGTTTTGTCAAGGATCGGTAAGTGCACCCAATTTTTGGTCCAAAAAACATCAGTCAGAATCCTTTTGATGGAAGGTATTTGAAAAAAAGTTTTATGTAGTAATGATGATAAATGTTTTTATTATTATTATTTTTTTTTTGTTAAAATATATTCCCATATGTCTGTGCAGGAGCGAGCATTTAAGATACACTGTAAGGCGTCCCTGGGAGATCTCATATCCATCAAGATCCACTCCAAACCGTTTATGGGTCTTCTTTACGACCAGTGGTTCTGCGATAAGATCGTGGTCAACACGCCCGAAGGTGACGAGATTTTGTTTCCGTGCTGCTGTTGGCTCGACTGTAACGAGAGGCTCATTTTAAGACCTGCGAAAGGTAGGCGCTCCCATTTCACATTGACCAGTGTCCTTTAAACTTCAGTGTCCTTTAAACTTCAGTGTCCTTTAAACTTCAGTGTCCTTTAAACTTCAGTGTCCTTTAAACTTCAGTGTCCTTTAAACTTCAGTGGTGTTGCCTTGCAAATGTACTCCCCCAAAAGTGTCAGATGCTCAATTATAGTATAACTCCTGCATGACATCTGTCATACTGTCAACCTGTATTTGTTGTGATGTTTATCGGGTGATGGCTTGCAGATATACTGTATAGATTCATATGATTTTTAATGTATTCTTTATGTATCTAAGAAGACTGTAACTTATTTATAGGCTAATGCCACCATTAGCCATTTTAGATAAAGCACATTTGTAATCTATTAAAGTGTCTATGATAAAGAAAATATAAAAAAATAATAATAATAATCACATAGATGACAAGTCATCATCTTATGTTTATAATAATATAAACAAAATACTTTTTTTTTCTAAAATGTTTTTGTCTGCAAACATAAGCAAACCATTTAGATTGTGAATTAATGTTTCCATTTCAGCTTCACTTGTGTTCCAGGACAGCCCAATATCCCAAAGACAGAGGACGAGGCAGCGAGAAGAGCAACAAAAGTTATTCAGGTTTGTGGGCAGCACACCAATACATGTTGGGTGTGACAGCGAAGTGTCTGCGTTATATTAAAATAAATTCAGTGAAATTGAATTCCCTCCGGTGAAACTCAGTTGAAGACTTTACTCTCAGGTGGCGCGTGTATGCTGAGGGTACACCCCGAGTCATCGATTACGACACTGCCCTCGCTCTGCCAGCTGAAGTCCGATTCTCTTTCACAAAGGAAACCGAGTTTTACTCCAGTGCTGGAACGCAGTAAGTGACCAAGACATTTTTTAACCCTCCTGTAGTGTTCATCTCTTTGTTACACACTGTTCAGTGTTCACGGGTCTGTTGGACCCAAAATATTGGGTTTTTAGAACAACACAACCATAAACATTTAGGGAAACAACTGAACAGGTGTCGACTCTATTGTAACCTCAATTCCAAGCAACATGGACAATAGGCCTGTTCATGATTAATCTCTTCCAGATCACAATTATTAGTAGCAGCAGCATTGAGGCTCCTGTCATTGTAACAGAAAATTCTCGTGCTTAAGACATACTGTATCACTGCTGCAACTGTGTCTGTGTTGATGTAGTTTCACCCACTGCGCGGCATCTGTTTTTCATCAGATTAACTTTTTTTTACCATGTTTGCCTTTTTCTCACCTATGCTTTACACGAACCCAGGCACAACAGGAGATAACCTACTTAGGGTGGACTACTTTCTTTTAAAGTCTGACACCACCTGGTGGTGGGAGGCTGTAATACACAACGGGGTTATACACTTAGGATTAGGGACTTTTAGTGTTTCATTAGTGTGACTCTTAGTGCACTGGTGTACATTTGTGACTTGTCAATTTGCTGATTTACAGTGCATTGTAGTGTCCCCGAGGAAAACTTCCATTCATTATTGCTATAGGAGAGGATTGTCTAAACTTGTTAAATCATCTAAATCAACAACATATATGTAAGAACCTAAAGCTACTAAAAGAGATGCTTCCAGAAGTCATAGTCATCTTCTTAATATTGTTAATTCATCATTGTCATCATGATACTCACAGAAAACTTTTAAGCAGGCTATTATTAAAACTCTTATTAAAAAAATTGTATCTTGATCCTAGAGAATTAATCAATTACAGGCCGATCTCGAATCTACGCTTTTGACTTGTATCTGTTTGTAATTGAATTCGCTGCCATTTAGAGGCCTTCCTTTTCCTCTTCCTACTCTAGCTTTTGGTACTGAGCAATGAATGAAACCAGCTGGACGTAAAAAAGTCAGGTGTAAGCTCTACGCTGGACTTGGTTACGTCCAGCTCTCCGATGGATATTTACACCTGTTGCACCATCGAAAACTACAACTAGGCGCAGCTACGCTTGGCGATGTGCGAACACGCTGACATGTTCGACCGCACTGTTAGTTGAGATGCTGTTCATGTTACTATGCTTACAAATGTGAATTTATTGGCTCCAACGAATAGACGAATAGAAGAAAAATTACTGTTGGGCCAAAAAAAATTAAATTACTCATTGTAAAACAAGAAAAATTATTGAGCAATTTAGTAAGTGTATGCATATTTTGGTATCCAAGCAAAACAATTCAGTAACAAATAAAAAAAGATTTTTATGTGGCAAAAGATAAGCTGTTTACACAAAGTACAAGTTTATGGCGCAAGTTCTAGACAGAGTCGCCTACACACATTCATAGAGCAAGTTATATTTTAATAACGCTTTCAAATTTAGCAGATAATCCCGCCTTTAGTACCGAGGACAGCTCTGAAAAACATGACGATATGATCATTCTGTATACCAGACGCTCCATCATCTCAACGTTTTTAATTGTCTTTATTTTCATCATGGAAACAAGTCAAGACTTCTGACTTTACACCTACCTTTGACTAGGCGTCAGATTTAGTCTCAGACGAGCGCTACGCCAAGATGGTGCAACAGGTATTAATTCTACGCCAGACTTAAAACGCATTTTACGTTAAGCTTAGTCTTACAACTGGGTGTACGTCCAGCTGGTGCAACCGGCCCAAGGATTGCAAACACTGGTTTCCAACCACCACCTCTACACCTTGAAAACAGATTTTTAAGTATTAAATGGGTAGTTCACCCAAAATTGAAAATTATCCCATCATTTACTCACCCTCAAGCCATACTAGATGTATATGACTATCTTCTTTCAGACAAACACAATCTGAGATATTTTTAAAAACATTCTTAGTCCTCCCAGGTTTATAATGGTTGTGAATGGCTGGTGAAATTTTGAAGACAAAAAAATGCATCCATACGACTCCAGGGGGTTAATAAAGGCCTTCTGAAGCGAATCGATGCATTTGTGTAAACGAAATATCCTATAATATAATATAATATAATATCCTATAATATAAAATAAAATAGCTTCCGACAGACGAGCAGAATGTGCAAGTCGACTTGCACCAAATGAGTAATCCTTGGACAGTGATGTATGACACAGGATGTAGGAGTATCATAAGCTTAGACGCCGTTCGCGGTTCAAACAAATAGCACTGTGCAACAAACTCAAGCTCCTCTTATAAATCCTTCGACATTCCACTTTAAGATTTCTCGTTTTAGACTTCTCTGTTTGTCATTTTGTGGGGTCAGTTGCTCTGCCGCTAGAATTGACATGCACAGTATGCATACCGTTGTCCGCCGGAACCTCATAATTTTACTTTTTAAATAAGGATATTTGTTTTACACAAACGCATCGATTCGCTTCAGAAGGCCTTTAGTAACCCCCTGGAGTCGTATGGATTTATTATTTTTTATGGATGGATGCATTTTTTTGTCTTCAAAATTTCACCAGCCATTCACAACCATTGTAAACCTTGGAGGACTAAGGATATATTTTTTTTTAAATATCTCCGATTGTGTTTATCTGAAAGAAGATAGTCATATACACCTATGATGGCTTGAAGGTGATTAAATCATGGGATAACTTACATTTTTGGGTGAGGAATCCCCAAATGTGGTGAATGTGATCGAACACAGATCAACTCAGCTCAGAGCGCAGCCGAGCCCAGGACTCAGAGAGAGGACCCAAATACAAAATGAACAGTAACAGGGTTTATTAACAACAGACAGGGCACAAGAGGATCGGTCAGGGCTGAAACAGTCCAAACGGAAGGACCAAAGGGAAACGGTGACAGGACAGCTGAGAGTGAATGCTGGAACCAACTCTGGAGGAAAACAGGTTAAAGAACTGTTGAGGATGTGACCGGGTCAGGCAGATGGTCATGGTGAAGCAGAGATCTGATACTTGCTGCACACAGACTCAGAACCAGTCTAGCTGACAGGCAGAAGGACCCAGCAGACGGGGAATCTCAGGGAGCAGACCGGAACCAACATCAGACAACACACAAGACACAAGATAGACATGCAAAAATAAACCGACAACTAAGACTAGAGGAAATTAAATGACAGGAGCTAGCAAAATAAAACAAAAAAGGGGGGAAAAAAAGTCTAGAAATAAGTAACTGGAACAAAAAACAAAAAGAAACAAGACTGTAATCTTGCAGGAAAACTAAAGAGAAAAGAAATTAAACGTTAGTTAACAAAACGAGATAAAAACTAAAGCTTTGGAGAACTAGAACTCATAAAGACAGGAACTAGACTAAAAAAAAAAAAATCAGGAACAAAATTAAAATGAAATAAATAAAGCTAGAACTGACAGAAAACTAAATCTAGCACTGATTGACAAGGTCTGCAAGAGATGCCAGCACAATAAACACAACAAACCAGCAAAGACACGAGGGAAAGGAGCTCAATTTAAAGGGAATAGCACATGAGGATCAGGTGAACACAAGTATCTAACAAGGACCAGACAAGGACACAAGATTTTTTATTCCCCCAAACCGGATCAGTGGAAATCCTGCCCTGGAGCCGATTCTAAATATTTCATTGGTCCTGTCAATCACCGCAACGATTGCCTACGCCCAATCAATCAACACAGACGTAGAGACATGAAACAAAGACAACACAGACAAGGGTGCCAGGGCAGAACCTGACAGATAGTGCGTGACTTCATGATCAAAAACACTGGCAGAAACTGGGAACTTCAGAAAACTCCGATGAAACATAAGACTGCAAACTGACTTATTCATGTGGGGAAGAATGATATTGGGAAGTGTGGTGGAGTGTAGTCAGAAATCTTTAAGAAGGATTTCAATTTACTTTTTGAAACACTTAGAAGACTGAAGGTTCAGCTGTTCATCAGTGGACCACGGTCAGAAAGAGGAACCAATAGGTTTTCATGGTTGCTTGGGCTTAATATGTGACTGCAAAAAACCTGCACCTTAAAAGTAGTGAACTTAATTGACAACTTCAATCTTTTCTGTAGTCAGAGACAACTGTTTAAACAGGATGTTCTTCACCCAAACAAACTTGGTGCAAAATTTACTTCTCCCTCCATCATACTTCAGTAGTGTGTGCCAACCCACTCAACCTGAATGGCTCACACACACATGGACAGAGTGCAAATGACCACGGGACTTCGGCATCTGAATGGACATGTGGTTGACACATCCCACAAGGACAATGGCAACACCACAACAACCACTGCTCACGGACACAATCCCGGCTGAGCCCTGCCACCACAGACAGACTGTGATGGATTAGAACTGCTCCAAGATTCAGCAAGGATGACTTTCTGGAAAACTGCCAGGGAAGCCAAGACAACATATCACAAGCACTGATAACACCAGAGCAACAGCCTCTAAATGAAACGTGGCTAGGAGACAGCGGTAATGCAACTGTCCTCAATGAAACAACCCCTCCTAACTTTACTTTTACGACTGTCTGCAGAGCAGTTAGAAGAGGGGGAGGTGGAGCTGCTCTCTTTACATTTACATTTAGTCATTTAGCAGACGCTTTTATCCAAAGCGACTTACAAGTGAGGAAAACAAACAAGCGATTCTTCATGAATTGGCAAATAGACACAGGAAGTGCTCACAATACAAGTTTCATACATTGCTCAGTACCAAAAGCTAGAGTAGGAAGAGGAAAAGTGAAGGATAGGGGTTTTTTTTATTTTTTTTTATGAGGGGATCAAGTGTTCACGGAAGAGGTGAGTTTTCAGCTGTCTCTTGAATATTGCCAGGGATTCTGCGTTCCTGATGAAAGTAGGGAGATCATTCCACCAGCAGGGAGCAGTGAAGAAGAATGTTCTGGAGAGTGATTTTGTGACTCTCTGTGACGGTACCACAAGCCTTCGTTCCTTTAGTGATCGCAGGCTTCTGGTGGGGACGTAGCGTTGTAGCAGTGTGTGGAGGTAGGAGGAGCAGAGCCTGTGGTGGATCTGTAAGCAAGCATCAGCGCCTTGAACTTGATGCGAGCAGCGAGGGGTAGCCAGTGCAAAGAGGTGAAGAGGGGCGTGACGTGGACTCTCTTAGGCTCGTTGCAGACAAGACGATGTCTTTAAAGATGTCTATCAGTGTAAGCAAGTATCACTTGGCGATTACTTGATTTTCGAATATCTGGGTATTGTGTTAAAAGGTTCTCCACGCATTCTACTTATTATTATTTACAGGCCTCCGAAATACTCTCCAGCCTTTGTTGAGGACTTTACAGAACTGTTATCTACAATTTCCACAGAGTTTGACTGTTTTGCTATTGCTGGCTATTTTAATATTCACATAGATAATGCAGAAATCATTATGGGAAAAGAAATCACAGCTGTTTTAAATCATTTTGATCTGACTCTACACACATGGACCCACACACAATCGTGGACACACTCTAGATTTACTCATCAGTAAGGGTCTAAACATTTATCTAAAATGAAAATGCTGAAAATTTGAAGTATGCATTAAAAATGAACTGTGGTCATTAAAAACATGATCCATGTATATTCAGTGTATTTTTTATGGAAGTAGATGGCATTCACAAAATAGCTTTGTCTTATCAAAGACAGTAATGATTTGATATCTAATATAATAGTAAAGATGTTACCAACTACAGCTAGGATGGATCAGAGGTAGTATATCAAGGTTAGTTCCTCTATTAATGTTTGCACTGTGTACCTGTGTGAAGGTTAGTTACTCTGAAGCTCGCTGGATTGGCTGACTGCAGAAGTTCGTGGGAAAGCATCAACCAACTGAACGTAATCCTTTGTGAAAACAGAACAAAAACCTTTGGTATTCATCTTGAAAGAATGAAATGTTCATAGTGACTGTATTGCAAATTAAGTACTGTCTGTGCTGTAGCATGTGTTCTGACATAGCATGCTTTACAGAATACATTCAGGAGCACTGGAATGAGGATGAGTTCTTTGGCTACCAGTTTCTGAATGGCCTCAACCCCATGATGATCCAGCGCTGCTCAAAGCTGCCCGAGAATTTCCCCGTCACAGACGACATGGTCAAAGACTCCCTAAGAGGAAGCAGCTTGGAGCAGGAGATGAAGGTACGTTACTTGCTGCTGGCAATGATTTGGACTGAGTGGGTCTGGTTTGCTTGGGTTTTGTCAAATTTCCTGTGTTACTTATTGTGATCTACCCCCACACCCAGAAAGGGAACATCTTCCTGTCTGACTACAAGATGCTGGACGGGCTGGTGGGGAATGTAGTCAGTGGCAGGCAGCAGTATCTCACGGCTCCTCTGGTCCTGCTGTACTGCGACCCTCACGGCATGATGCTGCCCATCGCCATACAGGTGAATATCTCTCACCTGAAGTGCAGCAATCTACCTGGGGGAGGGGATTATTAAATTAAATACAGAAGAATAAATGTCGAAAGATGAGGTAAATAAAAGAAACAAAGGAATGGTGACGTGTAATGTGTAACTGATGAGTAGGCAAAATTGTCTAAATGATTAAACATTAAAGCTGAAATATATAAGATTTTTGCAGTAAAATATCCAAAAACCACTAGGCCCGTGTTATATATTATGTTCAGTTGAGTACTTAGAATATCCCAAATGTTTCCAAATATTTGCAAATTTTAACCAAGGATCTGGGATGTGTGAGGCAGTTGCCTTTCAATTGCGTCATATCCGCATTAACCTCGGTTTCCGGTTTTATTTTGTTGAAATCATGGAAACACCAAAGACGCTTTAATATATGACATGTTTTATTAGACGAGGGAACGTCTGTTTTGATACATTTATAGACAGAAAACCAATCGTTGTTATATAGCTAGCTCAACGTGTTTAGTCTTATTGTTACCTTGGAAATCCTTTGTCATTTTCTTGAAAGAGAGAAAAATCATAACCCAGATTCCCTCAGAAACCGTTTGCACCATTTTTCACGGATGTTCAAATTTAATCTGCACAGTTAAGGCAAGAGCCCAGCAAAGAGAATCCCATCTTCCTCCCAACGGATTCAAAGGCCGACTGGAAACTGGCCAAGATCTTCGTCCGAAGCGCAGAGTTTGCCGTTCACGAGGTCGACTTTCACCTGCTGAGAACTCACCTGATGGCAGAGGTGTTCACCGTGGCAACGCTGCGCAACCTTCCCTCTCCACACCCTCTCTACAAGGTACTGAATATGTCGCGTGAATTGGTTTGACATGTGAACGGTGAGGGCTCTTAGCAAAACAGGGGCATGTTTCAGACATGTCACATCCACAGAGAGAATGATAGCGAGTTAAATAATGTTACTTCGACACTGTTTGATGGCAGGGGAGGTTTTCAGCTGTAGTCTGTGGTCGCTGTTGTATATTTTACCTCAGAGATTATCATCTATACCCTGTGGACACAGACTACACAGAACATTAGGTACATGAGGGGTCGATGTCATACTTAAACCCATTCACCTCTCGGTAATATTTCTTAAAAAATGGAATCATTCAGTCATTTACGTAAAAATAACTTTAAAGAAATGAAATGCAGGGAGTCGCCTACAAAAGAAGGCTTGCAGGTACAGGTACACAAACACACGTGCAAAAGTGACAAGAAAATTCGCACAAGAAATTCATCATTCATATTTTTGATCTTTAAAGAATATGACGGCAATGAATGCAAATCTCTTTCTTTCTTTTCCTTCTGTAGCTCCTCTTTCCCCACATCCGATACACGCTCCAGATCAACATCATGGCCCGGAATTTGCTGATATCCAAGGATGGGGCCATTACCATGGTATGGATTTGGCATGGTTAAAGAGATTCAATCTTCAATTATAACCCAATACACTTTTTGTTGAATTCAGCAAATTTCTCCTCACAATCCGATCTACTTGCAGACATATCTTGTAAGATTGGTTAAAAAAAAAAAGTTTTCTGTGATGACTGACTTCTTGAACAATCTACTTTTTTCCTAAATTTATTATCTCATTTTGGGGGGAATTATTATGGGATTTGTGGTGCCAGAACTTTGTTTATAGCTGTAACCTAACTTTGTCCTGTGTCTTCTCTCCATTAATGATATTACTTCAGTATGCAGGAGTAGGTGGAGAGTCATTGCAAAAGTTGCTGAAGCGTGCTACTGCCTCCCTGACCTACAGCGCCCTCTGTCTTCCTGATAACATCTCTGAGAGAGGCCTGGAGAACGTACCCCACTGCTACTACAGAGATGATGGGATGAAACTGTGGAACATCATCAACAAGTATGACCACCAGTGTCTTTCATTTAGTTGATTATGCTTTCTACTCCCTCTATATGTGTGTGTGTGTTAAATAATTCATCCAGTTTTTAGGGCTGTACTAATACATCCTGGTGCACTTTTTGATTCAAATACAAAAACAAATACAGTGTCCATTATACAGGTTCATGGGTTTAATAGTTAGTAAGCACATGCTTTACATGTACTGTGTTGCAAGCCGCTGTGAATAAATTCCTGCTTAAGTAATAAAAGCAAAGCAAAGATGTAAATATGTAAACCTGGAAAAGGTCTGACTGTGATGTTGCTTACAGGTTTGTTAAGGCTTTATTGTCATACTACTATCATGATGATGCATACGTGCAGAAGGACACAGAGCTGCAGTGTTGGATCAGAGAGATATTTACCAATGGCTTCCTGGAGAGAGATTGCTCAGGTGTGTTATCAGTCTATTATCAGGAATTTTGCAGTTGAAGATGCAGCAGGTGTAATTTCTGGTGGAATAAAAATGTGTTTAGATCAATGAGAATGCATTTCCAAAGGGATTGTTGCCATATCAGGACATTTAATTTCAACAAATGTTTCCTTTCTTTTTTCGAGTTCAGCTCAGTATTTGCACTGCATAGGATAGACACGTTTGCTTTGAGGCACAAACACTTTTGAAAACCCCACTGTAATTAAAGGGTTAGTTCACCCAAAAATGAAAATTGTCATTGATTCCTCTCCCTCATGTCGTTTCACACCCGTAAGACCTTCATCTTCAGGACACAAATGAACATATTTTTGATGAAATCCGATGGTTCAGTGAGGCCTACATTGACAGCAAAATCACTTCCTTTTTCAATGTCCAGAAAGATACTAAAACATATTTAAATCAGGTCATGTGACTACAGAGGTTCAACCTTAATATTATAAAGCGACGAGAATACTTTTTGTGAGCCAAAAAAACAAAATAATGACGTTTCAACAATATCTAGAGATGGGTGATTTCAAAACACTGCTTCATGAAGCTTTACGAATCTTTTGTTTTGAATCAGTGGTTTGGAGTGCCAAAGTCATGTGATTTTTTCATGGTTCTCTTGATTTTGGCAGTTTGATACTCAAACCGAACCACTGATTCAAAACAAAAGATTCGTGAAGCTTCATGAATCAGTGTTTTGAAATTGTCCATCACTAGATATTGTTGAATAAAGTCGTTATTTTGTTGTTGTTGTTTTTTTCGCACAAAAAGTATTCTCTTCGCTTTATAATATTAAGGTTGAAGCACTGTAGTCACATGACCTGTTTTAAATATGTTTTAGGATCTTTCTGGGCATTGAAAAATGAAATGATCATTCTGTCAATAGAGACTCACTGAACCATCGGATTTCATCAGAAAGATCTTCATTTGTGTTCTGAAGATGAATGAAGGTCTTACGGGTGTAGAACCACATGAGGGAGAGGAATTAATGACTGAAACTTCATTTTTGGGTGAACTAACCCTTTAACTGTTTCATGGAAAATAATTAAACCAGGTCAATAGTCAAAAGTAGTTTATGGCTCCACTCTCCATTTCATCTCATGTGTGTATGTGGATTGAGTGTGTGTGTGTGTGTGTGTGTCTCCCACACCACACATCCACTCATATCATGACTGAATGAGCCAGGAGAAGAACCGGGAGTAAGGCAACGCTTTTGCGTGTGTAGGTGTGTGTGTGTGTGTGTGTGTGTGTGTAACATCCTAAACTGAGTTCCTCACAGAAACAGCCCTTCATTCTTCTTCCCAGGAATACCACATTCTTTTCACACTAGGAAAAAGCTTATCAAGTTTGTCACCATGGTGATCTTCACTGCATCAGCCCAACATGCCGCTGTAAACAATGGACAGGTCAGTTAATACAAGGCAATTCACTTCCAATCACACAGCCATTAAAACTGCAATCTGTGATCCTAATCCCATACGCTTTTTCTAAAATCCAGCAAATTGCTCCTTATATTGCTCTAGCTGTCCGTTCAGTGTCCAAACTCAAAAAATCCTATGTTGTCCTGGCTCTGTGAATGGGAAACAAACATAGCCATAAACAACCCCAGCCAATCAAGCTTCAGGAGCACGAAGGGGAGGAGTTTCATTTGATTGGCTGTTGAGCTCATCAACAACCTTTCACGAAACCGAATTATGGACTCTGCTTTTAACCATAGTCTGTTTTTAACATTACCTCAAGATGCTTTAACCTGTAGAGCAATTAGCCCACAACGACAAGAAAAACCTGTGTTTATGGCCTAAGTGATGTTAATTATGCGCTCTTATTATTCTTTGTGAATATTTGGCTTAAATGTCACATTTTTCTCTAATTCTTTCTCCCCAGTTCGACTTTGGCGGCTGGATGCCTAACTACCCCACTGCCCTGAAAAAGCCCCCTCCCAAGGAGAAAGGCCAGACCACTGAGGACACGATCCTGGAGACCCTGCCTGATGTGGGCACGACGGTGAATGGGATGGCTGTCCTGAGACTGCTGAGCAAGGATTCTGCAGACCACGTGAGTTTGTGCATCATCAGGGCACGTGTTCAAAGACTGCAACTGACCCTTCGCAAAGACCCGCCCACCTTAGTTACAGCTGCTATGCCCGACAACCCATGCGCTCTCACGCCTCACATCATGTTCTCACGCAGTGAAAAATACATCGAGGAGCAAAGAGGACACTGACAACATATGAAGCTGTTACATATTTCAAATATTGTAATGTTTTAAAGAAGTTGAATCAATAAATAGCGTCTAGTGTGTGTTTAATGTGTGGTGACAGATCGCTGTAGCTCCTCGTGAAGCGATCATCTCTTCATACTAGTTCATTTATAGCATCAGATAAACATGAATGAACATCAGAAGGAATGTTGTTTCAAGACGTGATTCAAGTTCACCAACATTAATCTACTAACTCCCCTGACCGCTTTGACGACAAAATGGTGGATTCGGAGTTATGATTGGTCAGATCACCTGTCAATCAAACTGTTTGCGAAGGGTCAATTAAATTTTGCTGTGAAAAAGAGAAATATCTGAATGCTGTTCTTGTGCACGTCATCATGTTACTCTGTATGACAATGGCTTACTTGTACTGCTTTCATTCCTTTGGTTTGCATTACCTGACTGTTCATTAGAAAGGACGTTTAGCAAACTGTAATCATAGTTTTGCTGTGAATATTAGTGTGCTGTCATACGTAGTGTGTGAAACATTGTTATAATTATAAACATGTTTATTATCAACATGTTATTCATGATTACATTCTTGATACCCTGTCCGTAGTACCCTCTGGGATATTTCCCAGAAAATCTGTTTGATGAAGACGTCCCCTGCAAGGCCATTGAAGATTTTCAAAAGGATCTGAGGGAGTTGTCAGTTCTCATCGAGAAGCGGAACGAGAAGTTGGAGCTTCCCTACACCTATCTGAACCCCAAAAATGTGGACAACAGTGTAGCCATTTGAAAGGATACAGTCCTTAATACATTTGTCTTTTTGTTGATATCTCTGTCAATAAAGACCAAATCAAAAATAACTCAGAGTGAGTCATGGATATTGCCTTTCAGGGAAAATAAGATAAATAATATGAAAGGCACTGCTTAATATGTGTGATGAATTTTTTTTTTAACTTGTGGGTTCTGAGATATAAGTTCTTACAACTGCCATCTAATGACATAAATCAGTACAATCCTGCAATATTAAACATTGCATATAAAAAGTATAATTCTTCTAAAACTCAAACACAACTTTTCACATTGTTACTATAAACTCTCACATATTACACACTAGTGTGATCAAACTAAAACTTTGTTTCTTGTGCCTTTGTCACAGTGCAAAATACAGTATGATACAATTATTTTTTGTTTGTTTATTACAAGAACAATGGCGTCGAGAGTTTAGATACCAACAAACAGGAGTGAGTCGACTCCAGACAGAGTAAAATTCCAGGTGCACCTATTGCATATGAATTGTCTAGACATTTACATGACATACATGACTTTTTATTTAAACATAGAATTCGGTTACGACTGTAACCTTATTTCCCTGGAAAGGGAATGAGACGCTGCATCGAGAGTTTGACGCAGTGGGAACGCTTCGCGTGAGCGCGTGTTGAAGCACGTGTAAAATCAGTCCAATGGTGTCCAGGAAATAAAAGGCACGCTCAAACAGAACCACATTAGCTTCGAAGAGTCTGAAGTAGTAGCTGACAGGCATGCCGGAAGTATGGCAGAACGACGCAGCGTCTCGTTCCCTCTTCAGGGAACTAAGGTTACAGTCGTAACCGAGACGTTCCCTTTCAAGGGAAGCTCGCGCTGCGTCGAGAGTTTGACGCAACGAAGCAATAAAGTTGTCAAATTTTTATTCAGAACACTCAAATTTGTTACTACAAATGGCACCAATTAAAACTGTTGCAAGAATATCACAGATGTCATGAGCTGATGTCAAATACATGGAGTTCCTTTGTTACAGCCTACCTAGTCTCGAGTAGCCAGACCTTCAGACTGATGGCAGAAGGTCTGGACTCTATCGCAGCTTTCATTGGTCAAGGACCGCTCAAGAGAATCTTTAACTGACATGTAACGCAACAATCACAGGTCATTTTGTTCCGTGTCATGTTTAGGGGCATGAAAATGTAAAGTTGATGTCCCTACAATAATACAGCGGTGGGTATCTAACAAATTATTAAGTCAGGAATGTTGTACAAGTTTACTGCAACAATGGAGTCGCAGACTTCACATATTTTTTGAAAATCCAGCATTTACTTGATCCTAGTAAGCACTCATTGTCACAGTTGTAAACGCGACGTGTTCTTCATGGTAAACTCCTCCGTCTGTCCATTCCACAACGGCCATGGTCACACCTAGGAGTTGATTTCGCTACAGACTTACTTCCTTCCGATATTTATACCTGTATCCTGGTCATTGTGAATCACTTCTCAAAGTCCTGCCGGCTTATACCCCTCAAAGGATTACCTACAGCAATGACGACAGCAGAAAGGGAGCAGGGAGCAGTGAATGAGAACTTTCTCGTTCATTGCTCCCTGCTGGTGGAATGATCTCCCTACCTTCATCAGAAACGCAGAATCTCTGGCAATATTCAAGGGACAGCTGAAAACTCATCTCTTTCGTGAGCACTCAACCTCTTCTTAAAAAATTCACAGACACCTCTTCTTAAGGTCTACCTGGTGGCTATTTCTGCCTGTCATGTGGGCTTTGAGGGCTCAACGGTCGGGCAGCATCCTCTAATCTGCAGATTTATGAAGGGGGCCTGTCGTTCCTTGCCAGTCATCAGGAGAACTGTTCCTGAGTGGGACCTCTCCTTGGTGCTGGAGGCTCTGTCCCAATTTCCTTTTTATAACTAGGACCAGTGTTTTCCGCAGGAGCGACCAGCTCTTTGTTTCATGGGCACCCCCCCACCAAGGGGGTCCCATATCTAAGCAACGCCTCTCACATTGGCTTGTGGAGGCGATTGCTCTGGCATACGAGTCGAGGGGTGTGAGAACATCAGAGCTCATTCCACGAGGGGCTTAGCTGCTTCTTGGGCCCTGTTCAGGAGAGTTTCATTGTAGGACATCTGCTCTTCTGCTAGCTGGGCTTCTCTCCATACGTTTGTGCGTTACTACCGTCTGGATACCGTCACACTCTGTCTTAGGGGTGAGGTCTCCATAGACCCCGGTTACCTCCCCTTCTTCTTCCTTTTCAGTGTTACTGCTGTAAAGGTTCGGGGGGAGGGCAGGCCAACAGACTGCACAGGTTCGTGTCACCAAACATGCATTTTCATTCCTGCCCGGATGATTTTCACATGGGTTGCTGGGTGCATTTACATGTGGGTGCTTCACGCATTTTCATGCCCTGTATGCGCACAACAGGTATGTGTGTTTATCAGGGTTGCTTGGTGGTTTATTATGGGATGAGTCAGGCACCGCCCCTAGGGGTGACCGTCCGTTCTCTGGCTTGCAGAACCTCACTGTGAGTGTATTGGGCAATCGGGGAGCTGTCCATGCCTCTCCCATAGGTGGATCTCGAACACGAGATGATGAAAGAGAACAATAGGTTACTGTCGTAACCCTGGTTCTCTGAAACATCGAGTGGAGAGATCCACCAGCTTTGCCCCGCTTGCCGCACGAGAAGCGAATATACTTGCTGAGGAATAACGGCGCGCACAGCCTTATATGCACCCAGGTAAGGGGGTGGGGCCTTACCTGGCATTGGCTGCGTGCTGCTGTCTGTCTAGCCGGACTTGGTGCAATTGGATGCTTCTGCAGAGGTCAGGTATGGATACCCCTGGATCTCTCCACTCAGAGAACCGAGGTTACGGCAGTAACCTATTGTTAGGTTGAGCTTTCGTTATGTTCGCTGATCAATGCAAAAGCTTAACCCTTTGACGCCTACGATCACACCGGTGTGATTAGAACGTTCAGAGCATCACGTGATCAACTGCCAAATTCAAAAGTGCTTGCGCGCGTTCTCTGGCGCTGAGCCAGTGACAGACGCGCTCAACGCTGTCAATATATCACAAATATGCAGTGTTTTCAACCACAATGTTTATTTTAGGTTTCAGACATTTAAATGCACATAAGTACTAACAAATCAATACATTTAGAGTTTGTAAAATACACACTGATGTCTATGGAAGCGGCAATAACAATCATTTCCATAATAATTAGACAGCACGTTTTATTCATATCAGATACACTTTGTGTAAGTCACTTTAAAGTTCACTCTCTTCTTCTCTCAGTTCACCGGCTCACTTACTTTCATGTATTTCGGGAGAAGGATGAATTCATGTGCTGTAAATCCAACAGACGCGATTCTCTGCACTGCGGTGCAAACTAACATGGCGGCGCCCGTCGCGCGTATAGCTCAACTTACGACGAGATCATTATAAAGGTGTTTAAACAGCAAAACACATCCACTTGCACATATTTGACAATCGGAATATCAGATATTTCATGCTATACTCATCAAATTTGTTAATATTTTGAATAAAAAATGAAAAATGAAATAAAAGCAGATCATCAGTTATACAGCGGTTTTGAGGTTGCCGTGTGTCATGTGACAAGCAATGACGTGTCACCATGGAAACAGTAAAGTGACACGTTCTAAATAACGGTCGCCTTGAAAAACTCACGCTGGGCGCTCAGACATAATATTTTAAACTTATGTGCGAAAGGGTTAAATTAAATCTGTTCATCATAACAAGCGATCGATTGTCGTCAGAAAATGTGAAAATTAGTGCGGTCAGAAAACCGTTCGATTCATTCGTTTTCAGTTACAAAGGCAGTCTATGGAAGGAAATCTGACAGCATTCTGTCATCAAAAATATCTTCATTTGTGTTCTGAAGATGAACAAACGTCTTAAGGGTTTGGAACGACATGAGGGTGAGGAATTTATGAAAGAAATGTTCATTTTTAGGTGAACTAACCCTTTAAAGATCACCTGTCCCCCAAATTCTTGTTTTTGTGCTGTTCTGTTCTACTTAGCACATATTTAGTAACAATCTGTTGGAATCTGTTGGAAGTATGTAATAGAGAAACTTTGTTGGAAGACGTCACTGTGTCTTTATTCATGCTGTATATTGATGTTAACTGTTGAGTCACATTAGCATTAATGGTTTGTCATTCTTTCACAGACCGGTACCAGTATCCAAGGGCACTTGGATAGCATTGGAGAGAGTCTCCAGTCTTGTTTTATTGTAAATCACCAACATGCTCTACCCTGCAAGGCCTCTAATTCACTGGCCTGTGTTGATGGGCTTTTCAAAGCTTACTTTGTCTTTGGCACCTCATACTGTCAGGAATTACCAATGTGCATTGCTTTCTGCAAACCACTATCTATGACATAGATATTGAAACCGCCGAGGATAATCCCAGAGTTGTTGAGTTCAGAGCTGGAATGCTCCAGTGAGCAGATGATTTGTTTCATTTGTAAAAGTGGGCATGCTAATGCAAAAGCCCTTATAAGGCACTTTAAATTAGTTCATGGCTTTTGTCCTGGTAAAAGTCTTAAGTTAAAATGTGCTCAAAGAGGTTGTTCACATGTTTACCATAGTTTTTCTGGATTACGAAAGCATCTCAGCAAGTGTTGTGTAATTGACAGTTCATGCCTGGATTCTGGTGAAAGCTCATCCACCGCCAACTCCATTTCATCAGGGGATGTAGGTGATTTACCAAAGCAAATGTCACCTTGTGAGTCTGTACTACTAAAAACAAATATAGTAAACAGTTGTGCAACAGTGGCAGCTGAACTTAAAGTTCCTGGTGTCGCAGAGATTATTAACTATGCTGTTAGTGACATTGGAGACATTCATAGTGAAACTCAAGAATCTGTTAAATTTTTAGAGGAGCCCATAAAGTGTAGATGAGTCTCAAATTGATCAGTGTTGAAAAAATGCTAAATCCTTTTGTGGCACTAAACGCTGAGAGCAACAGAATGCAGAACTTTTCAGAGAAATGCAAATATATCGAATATGTTCCAGGAACAAGATTTGCTACGCGGCGTCACAGAACAGCTGGAACTTTTGCCCAAACCTTTGTCAAGGACATTACAGTCCATTAACATTAAAGATATGATGATGAGAGATTCACAGCAAACACCAGATTGTCTTTATGACATACACGATGGACAATTCTTTAAGAATCGTGCGCTCTTCTCAAAACAAAGACATGCTGTTCAGATCCAGATCCTTTTTTTGATGAATTTGAATGATATTGTGCACAATATGAAATGAAATGACTCTTTCAGCACCTGATTGACAATTAAACCACATCAGTCGAGGACAGAAGAATTCAGAGTTTCAACTATGGCTTCATGGAACAAAAATACAAACGTCCCGGTGTATTAAGAGAGGGTTAAGAGTGGTGTTTACTGCGTCATCTGCCCATTGTGTTTGGAGATCTTGTGTGTCCTAATGATCAGCACTGGTATTTGTTCATTTTATTGCTTCAGATAGTCCATATAGTTTCTTCTTCAGTTATATCCACTGGCATCACCATTTATTTCAAACAATACTTCTCGCTTAGGGTTCAAGTTCTGAATGCCTGTATTTCATGTAATCCAGAATTGCTATCAAAGATGAGCAGGTCCTTTTCAAAACATTTTGTTTAGCTGAACATGTCCATGCTTACAAAGCGTAGAAGCACCTTCTGTTCTGGAGATTCAGGATATTTTGCACCACAAGTTGATTGACATTCTGATGTATTATGGTTGTGATTCTGATTTGTTTATTGTACCATTTTGTTTCATGTAATTCTTCTTCGTCTCCTCTCATAGTATCGCTATCACTATTTTTTTTAATTGTTATTTTAGTATTACTGTTTTCATTATTTTTTCTTTATTTCTTCACGATCACAAGTGAATTAAGTGCAAGTGTAACATTTGTTGATTTCATTTTCCGACTGAAAAGCAAGTTTTTCATTTATATTTTTAGGGCTTTTTTTAGAGTAAAACATGAATGGTGTAATTCAGAAGAATAACTCCGGATAGAGTTGGTTATTCTTTATAGTTCACTCATAATTGATGACAAGCAACTCTGGAGGGGAAGTAAATTGTGGGAGAGTAAATTTGAAGTTCCTCACAACGGAGTCCATTTCTTGTAGCTCTGAGTAAAATAGTACAAGAGTTGATTTAAAACTAACACTAAATGGAGTCGAATATCACAGGAAAGAGTCAAATATTAACACTAAATCGAGCATAATTAACTCTGGAACTTTTACTCTTTTCAGAGAGGGACCAAATGTTATCTAGCATAGAGTACAATTTTCTTCAATTTGAGTAAATTTTACTCTGGCATATTTACTGTGCAGATACACATCCTCACTCACCATGACTCACACACACACTGTCTATATGAGGATTCATTACACACATTTGTTCTGACATTATTTTGGTGACAGAAGTTCAGCTGTAGTAATCATGTAATGAAGAGAAAATAAGAGACTCTATAACATCTCACTGTCACTGATTCATCATGAGCTCAAAGCATTATGGGTAGAATCACTACAGTCATCAACACAGTTTCACTGGTGATCCAATGGGAACCATAAACCCAGGATAGAGCGGTTGAGTGAATGTGGTCTGGACTGTGTGGATGAGGATCATTGTGTCAGAGACGCTGTAGAAGGACAGAGTTCCTGCACTGTGATCCACAAACACTCCTATTCTACTGATGATGGACTTAACTGGGGGATCATTACGTTTGTGATTGTACCAGAAAGTGTAATTGGAGGGAAAACAGTCCAAACTCCAGGACTGATCATTACATCCAAACACACACTCTTTACCCCGTCCCTTCCTGCTGATGCTCTTATATGACACTGATATAAACACATATTCTCCACTCCACTCAATCTCCCAGTAACAGCGTCGATCACTCACACTCTCTCTACACAACACCTGATACACACCATCAAATCTGTCTGGATGATCAGGATACGACTGAAGCTCTGTGTCAGCATATGTAATGACTCTGGTCTCCTCAGACAGACGGATCCATTTATTCACTGTGTTCAGATCCAGAGAGAGCTGAAGGGAATCTGATGGAGATAAAACACATCAGAATGTGCCTGTTTGTGCTCTCTAGCTCTCAGTCTTTCAGTCTTGTCTATTTATTGATATTGTCTTTGTGATTTTTGTGTGTCCCTGACTTTGGTCTGACTACATTGGAGTCTGTGCTGTCAGCGTTCCCTTCATGTGCTCTCGTAATCACCACTTCAGAAGTGGGAATTATCAATTTTCCAAAAGCACGTGAAGGCAGCTGAAGTCTGTCATCCCTGGTATTGATGGTTTGTGCCTGGCTGCTGCTCTGACCTCTGACCACTGGTTTGGGATGTTCACTGGTTACTGACCCTTGTCCTGTGATTATCATCTGTGTCCTCTCTTTTAGACTGATTGCTGTTCGAACCTGTCTTTTTTTGACCGCTGCTCTTACCCTCCTTCAGTCTGTGGCCTGCTGGTTGGAGTGTGGTCTGGGACTCAGTGGCCTGACCACTTGTCTTTCAGATATTTATCCTAAATAAAGTTGTGTTCTGCGTTTGAGTCTTCTTTTCTAACAGAACCTGACAGTAATTCACATGTCAAGAGAAAATGATGTTCTATGTTATGTGAGATGGTGGTGGACTTATTTCTGAGGGCAGATGAATCTCCAGGACTTTACCTCTGTCAGAGATCTTCTTCAGCTCCTCTTTGCAGAAATCCTCCAGTTTGTCTCTCAGCTGACGGACAGATTCTCTCACGTCATCAAAAGAGGAGAGAGAACTGAAGAGATCGTCATTTACGTCTGTAGATTCAGGAGGAGCTGAGAGAGACTGGAAACTCTACAGAAAACAGAAATCGAAGCTCATCACCTCCACACTTTAGCAGCATGTCTGGTCTTCAACCAGCCAAGGAGAAGTCACGTCACACCCGTCCCGTTCTCACTCATGATTATACAATAACACAACACAGAATTGTCAACGGCTCATTCTGCTCTCATGAAATGTTTCTCTGTGAGTCTCCTGCTCAAGTCCACTGTGATCCTGTTCTTCTAGATCCCTGTTACCTACCCTACCTGAAATGGATGTGATCCTGTGTGTGTGAAAGCTGCTCCAGCTCAGCGTCTCTCCTCCTTAGATCATTGATCTCCTGCTCCAGTCGCTCCAGTCGTCCTTCAGCTCGACTCACTGCAGTCTTTTCCTGATCTCTGATCTTCTGTGTGGCCTCAGAGCGGCTTCTCTCGATGGAGCGGATGAGCTCAGTGAAGATCTTCTCACTGTCCTCCACTGCTGTCTGTGCAGAGCGCTGTTAGGACACACATCACAATCACACAGTGGCTTCAGTGAGTCCTGACTGAGACTTGTCAAACTTCTCTTCTTCTCCAGACTCACCTTATGAGACTCCACAGCCTCTCTCAGCTGCTGAAGATCTTTCTCTCGCTGCTGGATCCTCTGCTGGAACGACCTCTGCGTCTCCTTCAGCTGCTTCTGCTGCACAAACCAATAACAAGAAATGTCATATACATGTACTATCACAAAATCATTATGTGAACAGCTGATATGCATTCATGGTCAGTGTGGTGAGGTACATTTTTATAAAGCATAAGGCCTGTTTCACAGCAGAAGCGTAAGCATCACAGAAGTGAAATTGACAAAGACGTAGAGCTTGTTTCTGCTGCGGCTCTATATAGAAAATAAACTCTAGTGAAGTATTTCTTTTAATAACTGCCATCACTTATATATAATGGTGATCAGGAGTTATACATTCAGAACTTGGTCATTATGAAAGCGAATTCACATGAAGACGGTATCACATTTATATCGATGAGAAGATGATCAATCCAAACCCCAAAGGGAACTCCATCAGGATTCAGTCAGATTTACTGAATAGAAAGTGTTTGTCTTTCATTGCATTTGCCTGACAGATGAATATTTTGTCAAACAACATGTCAATAGATCACTTCATTATTTTGTTACTTCATGAAAGCCTATTTTACAAAGGATTTAATGTAGAATACAAACAGGCTCAAGCTGACTTCAGTGTGAATGCACTTTAAGTGTCAGCATTATTTCATCAGGGTCTAGTTTAGAGTTCATACCTGTTTCTCTGTCCTCTGTGCTGCAGCTGATACAGTGTCGTGGTTTTTATGTTCATCTATTTACAGCACACATATATATATTTCTGGTCAGTGATGTGTATTTCCACCTGTTTATCATGTGTTTGGCAGATCATCTCCTGCAGTCGTCCAGTGGCTTCAGTCAGATTGTGTCTCTTTCTTTTAAAGAAACTCTCATGTTGTTCAAGGTGATTCTGACAGTAAGAGTTCAGACACTCCAGACAGGACTTGACAGCTTTGTGTTTTTCTCCAGTACAGACGTCACACATCTCCAGCTCCAGCGTAACAGTCAGCAGGAAGTTTTCTCCTCTTCAGTTTCTCCACCACTTCAGTCAGCATGGTGTTTTTAGCTAAAGCAGGTCTTGGACTGAAGGTCTGTCTGCACTGAGGACAGCTGTAGACTCTCTTCTGATCCTCCTGATCCCAGAAGCCTGTAATACAGCTCTTACCGTAACTGTGTCCACAGGGAATGGTCACTGGATCCTTCAGGAGATCCTGACACACTGTTTTTCTCGCTCATATTCATCTTGCATTAACAGTCTCTTTGTAACATAATCACTGCATTTATGATGTTGAAACACCGTTAAGAGTTTCTGTCATAATGTGTCTCAGGACGACTGGCTTATTTCCCTTGAATGTGGCACTTTTAACCATATTAAATTTAGCATTCTGTTTGCACATGTCTCTTTCCAGGCAGGCATGAGGCATCTCGGCACACCTCGATTAGCTGGTTCAGGTGTGTTTGATTGGGGCTGGAGCTAAACTGAGGGTACGTTTACTCTACAACAATGTCCTAAAAACAGAAAAGTTCTTCCTTTCCATTGTTCTTGTACAGACGACCTGGAGCCGCAGAAACAACTAAAACGCTGTATTCTGCTGCCTGGCCAGTAGCCGGCAATGTCACTTCAAGAGAAACACTACACGCCTATGGACTGAACACGTAACACACGAGCAGGATGTCACTTGTTTTTTTGCAGTTTACGTGGAGATAATGACACTATTTCCAACAACTTGCATTTTGAAACCAGTTTTCAAAAGTTTGCGTTTTCAGGCCCACAAAATGCTTTTGTCCTGTAAATGAACAATCAAACACACAAAGCTTTCAATTCAGTGTCATGTAAACCTCCTGACACTTCCAGGAGCAGGAATGGACAGCTCTGCCCTTCCTGAATGATCAGACGGCAAAAGATGGAAGACAATGAAATTACAGTTTTAAACAAAGTTAGTGTCATCAGTTCTTAGACTTAAAACAGAGGTGGTTTTTTTTCCACAATAGTGAATACTCCACCACAAAACACCATATACCAACCGAGTGATTGTTTTACAAGCCAGTCTGCTCGTCCTGTATAGGTGGGCAGTTTCTGACTAGAATTCCCTGAATTATGGCCTTATATGAGTGTGTCCATAGCCACGTGCATGTTTCAGATTTACGTGTTCGGTCATCGGACTCAAGAGCCTCACAGGCTCAAATTATATTAACATTTCTTTTGAACCTTACACAGAAAAGCATGATTTTTTTAGACACATTCAACATGCGAGACAGACTTAACATGCATCGTCATCATCATCATCATCAATCATCTTTCTTTATTTGACAAAATTAAACAACCATCCACCTTCTCATCATGAACTGCTTAAAATCCATTTACAGAATAAATAGATGAAATACAACCATTATATGTCCCGTCCTCAATATGAAAACTCGGTCCGAACAGGAAGTCCATTGCTCCGTGATCTCATGGTGACGCAGCAGATCGACTGTGGACTCGGGTTAGTTGGTTTAGGAGCTGAAAAGCACAGAATTCCCCCAATCCATGTTTATTCTGTCGATACAACAGTCTTGATTCATCAGGTCGTGCCTCCATCACTACAATAACAATGAGCTAAATCTAGCAGATACAGGAAGTGATGTATTTCACACTGCGCTCCTCAGTGTTCTTCTGTGCATTGTTTAATGGGAGTGTGTTTGTGGTTAACTGCTCTCCTGAGAGTCGGTATGGGGCAGCGGTGGGACGGACGGGCCGCTGCACACCGCTGACGACATCACTACGGTCGCTGCGACAGCGGCTTTACGCGAGCAGGCCGAGCAGATGTAGTCTTCGTTCTCGGCCATCTCGCACGACACGCCCACACACACCTGATGAAACCACTCGTCACAGCCGCCGTCACACTGGACCCAATCCACCTGAACCAAGAGAAGAGAGTAAAATTCTGCAAAACCAGTGGAAATGTGACAGTAGCTGAAGCGAGTCCACTTCAGACATTCTACTAACTCAGTATTAGAAGACTGTTAGTGTTAGTGGACATGTTCTTGCAAAGTTACTAGTCCATAGAATGTCTATTGGGGAACATCACAATGTGTCAGCAGTAAGAGTAATGTCTAAAGTATGAAAATAAAGTGTTACACCTGAAGCTCATATGATGCTTGTGTGAGAAACCGAAATATGAGTCATGATTCACTAAATCTTCTAAAGCACCTCTCAAATCCCATCCAGACTTGGTTCAATGAAAGCCTTTAAATGCCTTCCGTTGCAAACAGAGCTGTTCTGACCATTGTGGTCTAGGGTGATGTTTTTTTTTGCCCTGGTTTGACTTCTAGTTTATCTCGGCTGTGGCGATTATTCCCAAAGAAACATGGCGATTCCCACCTCACTCCCTCACAATTCTGGAAATGAGCCTTACAACTGAAAATCAGCTTACGGGTGAATGTGTGAAGAACCATCACTCACCTTATCCTTGCAGGGTCGCTGGCAGTTCTTGGCCGCGCAGACGGCGTTCTCGTCATTGGAGTCCTCCGCTCCTGACCAGTCGTACTTGGAGGGAATGTCCAGAATCTTCCTTGTCTTCTTCTCCAGCCCCTCCTTGGTGAACTCTGCCTTGGCGGCCGCCTTCTCCTTCCTCTTGCGCTCCTTCTCCTCCTTGGCGAGCCGCTTGGCCAGCTGCTTCAGCTCGCGGGACTTGTCCGGGTTCAGCTTGAGCTTCTTCTTCTTGGGCTTGAGCTCCAGAACCCGTTTCATGTCTTTGGACTTGGGCCGGCCCTCCACGCCGCTGGCGGCCAGCAGCAGTTGTTGCTCTGCTCGCTCCAGCTTCCTCTTCCTCTTCTTCTCCACGTCCTTCACCTTCAGCTTGACAGGTTTGTCCAGTGGCGAGTCCTCAGGCTGTGGTAGCACAACAGGTTAAAGAGGTCAATCTGTGACAGCTGAATGTTTGTGGAGTTAACTGAGTTATGTCTGAGGAAACACTAGGAAGAGGACGAGGCTCTCACCTCCATGACCTGCAGGAACTTGTCCTCTGAGGGAGGGTGTGTGGCCTGCAGGATCCTCCAGATGTGCTGCGTCTCGTCCAGGGACACCTCCAGCAGGTCGCCCTCCATCATCAGCTCCTCCAGCTGCACCTTGGCCGCCGGCGAGAGCTCCAGCACCGGAGGCTCCAGGCTGCGCGGCACCAGCGGCGTCTTCCTGGGCTGCTTGCGCGGGGCGGATGGATCTGAGGAGGGGAACGAGATCAGCCTATCAACCACTGGACACCTTCTGCTGTGTCTCCAGACTAAACGTGTAACTGCCGTCTTACTCTGAGGGACGGACTTGGAGGCGGAGGAGTACGCGTGCTCAGCACAGAAAGATGGTGTCGTCGGCCACATGTGACTGACCACCTCCTCCGACTTCACAGGAATCTCCTCATCACAGAACAAGTACGGCTTCACCTCTCCCGAATCCTGAGGAGAGAAACACAGATGAACAGCAGAGAAACTGCACCACATCAAGAGGAGAAAGTTCCTGACAGCAACACAAGAAAACACTCAGAGTCTAGGTGGCACTGCTGAATAATTGCTAGGGTATTCTGGGTAGTTGCTAGGTGTTTTTTTACTGGCTCAAGTCAAAACTAACTCTCTATGCTATTCTGGCTCAAGTGCATCTCTCGGTGTAGATCAGTAAGAGTCCATTTTATCATCCAGCAGGTGAAAATCCTCCAGACACACAGGAATCATTCATGTCTGGAGCACAACCTGAACTCTAATACTGAGTGTTAGAGGACTGACCACATCACTGTGAGCACTAGTGAAAGGAAATTCATCAAGTATTCATCGCATACCTTGACATCATAGCCGTACGTCTCTCTGATGTCCTCATCTGAGTCTGTCTCTTCATCATCATAGTCCATCGAGGGCCGTGGTGACGTAGCCCTGCTGAAACCAGCCTGCTGAAACGTCTGGATGTGGCCCTGTAAGCGAAACACGAGTTAGTCACAGCACACTCATATAATCAGACGTGATGATCTGACGGCACATACCTGCAGGTCCGGGTTTGCAGCCGCCTTCTGCAGCTCTGCGTTGATGATTTTCTCCGTCTTCTCTCGGGCAGCGAGCTCCACCATGCGCTGGCTGAGCACCGACAGCTTGGCCAGGGCCGAGGAGAGCTCATCTGTGGCCAGGGCTTGCCGCGCGCGGTCCTGCCAGCCCATGGCTCTCTCCGTCAGACACTGCAGCGCCTCGCCCTCCGGCAGCCGCACCGGCAGCTTCTGCAGCGACACCAGCAGGGACAGGATGGTCTCCAGGCGGGGCCGTCGGGAGCGCTGGCACAGCGGGCAGAGGAACTTGGACTCCTTACTTGCGCCCTGCCAGCCGGCCACCAGCTTCTTCTGCGAGCCAGCTTTGGGCAAGGGAACGCAGGCGCCGTGGAACCAGTCCTTGCACAGCTCGCACTGCAGCATGAAGCCGCTGGCCGTCTTACGGCACAGGCAGAACTTCACCTCCTCGATGCGCTCCACCAGGGCCATCTTGGCCAGGTTGGAGGCGCGGAGCGAGTGGATGGCCTCCACCTCCTGCTGCTCTCTGGCTTTGAAGGCGGCCACGACAGCGGCAGGATCACGCACTTCCTCCACACTGTCCTCCAGGTCGCTCAGACTGTCCAAGTCCAGGCCACGCTCCTTCTCCAGAAGCTCTTTGACACGCTTGCGTTTGCTCTTGCTGGTGCCGTACACACCGATGTCCACACGCGGACTGAGCACCTGAAAGAGTTCGACCGCAGATGAGTAAGGATGAACGTCACAGGTTCAACTCAGCTGGGCTGAGGGGACCAACTTAGATCAAGATACACTCACTTGAGAAGCAAGATGACTTAAGAAGTCTAAAATCGTATCAAAATTAAGTGAGTTTGTGCTTAAAACAAGAACAAATATTTGTCAATGGGGTCAGAAAAAGTATAAACATTTTTACTTTTTTAGAAAACAAAGACTTCTATCAAGTAATGTTGCTTATGCAAATGCATCTTGATTTAAAAATGTTGAGATATTTGTACTGGGAAAAAAAGGAAGAACATTACTTTTAGCAGTGCAGACACCGTGTCTGTCACAAAGCCATTTAAAATCCATGAAAATGTTGGTCTAAATGTTGGGCACCAAACCGAAACATTAACTACTAGTGTGTGTGTGTGTGTGTGTATCACCTGCAGTAAGGTGTGTGTGGATCACCTGCAGTAAGGTGTAGGTGGAGTTCTTCTTCAGGAAGGTGCGAGCGGTTCTCTCCCTCCAGGCTCTGGCAGAGGCCACCTGTGACTCCACCTGCGGCAGGGCCTCCAATCTCACCGGGACGGAGCGACCTCTCGCCAGCAGACCCTCCAACTGCTCCAGGTAGGCGTAGTTACTGCCGTTCTGTTCATGAAGATGGAGACACGGGTCAACTAAAGCTGAATCAACATTGACGTGACAGTGCTGAAGATAATCTTTTCCATAGTACTCATATAAACCAGCATGCACTGCTCAAACATCATTTCAAAGAGTCGCTTGACCCTGATGTCTGCATGTCCAGTTCACTAGGAAAGAGTAACCTGAATGGCTTCCACTTTGGCCGTCCACTCTTTGGCTTTGTGCAGGGCGTCTCTGAGGGCCAGAACATTGGGCAGGTATGCTGGGATATTCTTGGCTTCCATTACGATACTTTCCAGCGTCAGGAGAGTATGGCGAGGCCTGCAGAAGAACAGAGAGACAACAGTCATGAACCACTGTGTACATGCATCGTATTGTGAATAGGTATTGCGAATTGTGTATTTTTGTAAAACTCAAAAGAGAAGGCATCTGATGTGACCTGCCTATAGAGAGCTAACAAACCAGGTCTACTAAGCAGTCATTTGACAGGGTTTCTGCAAACTTTTTAAGACCTTAATTTGTACAAGGGTGAATTATGGCTTTTTAGAACCTGCAGAAACCCCAATTTACGCATTGGATAGATGTTTGGAGCCGTAATAATGGCAGCGCTGGGAGGTCACCTGGCCTGCAGGCACGCGCGCGCCCGCTCTTCCCAGTGCTCTGACACCGTCAGCAGCTCCTGCAGCTCGGCCATGGCCTTCTCCACCGCGTGATGGGGCGCCAGACCCACGCCCGAGTCGATCAGCCGCTTCATCAGCTCCAGTGTGACACGCTGCGGCTCCGTCAGCGTCAGACGCACCTCGTCCAGCCAGCGCGCCTGCTGCAGCTCCTGCTTGAGCCGCGGCAGCTCCGGCAGCTCCACGTCCAGCCCCGAGCCCAGGTCCAGCAGAGCCTGCAGCTTCCCGGAGTCCGGAGTCTCGTCGGCCAGTGCTGCCTGCGCCCGTTCATGGAAGTCCTCCACGCTCTCCAGCAGCTCCTACGGCATAGATACAAAACAGATGAGGACAATGAAGGTAGGCGGTTCAGTGAGTAACTCCTCTGTGGACTCACTTTGACGTGTCGGGCCTGGCTGATGACGCAGGGCAGGCGGTAGAGCTGCTCCACAAACACCTTCAGCTCCTCCACCGTCAGTTTGCTGCGTGCTTTCTGCACGCTGCTCTCGGGACGTTCCCTTCTAAAAAAAAAACCAAACACACACACACAAACATCAGGGCTGTGACCGGTGTGTCTCAGTGAAATATCATGCAATATGTTGCTTGTGACTGACTTGTGCCTCTGCTTGTGGCTGAGCAGCAGTTGAGCCACAGATGAGCAGGTCTCGGCCTCCTTCACCGTGTCTCTGAGGCTGCGGAAGAGGTTGTTCTCCGGGTACTTCCTGTCCTCTGCGTCCTCCATCAGCACTTTCAGCTCGATCAGATCTATTGAAGCATAAGTGACCCGTTTATAACCTGCACAAGTGGACTAAAGCAGCGACTGTGTTGTGTCTGACCTTTCTTGCTCTTGTTATCGGCCGCTAGCGCCTCCGTGACCCTCTTTGCCCAGGTGTCGTAAGACTGCGCACGTGACTTCACCCCGTACAGCATCGCAGGAAACTCGTCCTGATCATACCTGAACCTGTAGCACAAAAACCAGGAGTGTCAGTGTAACGTCTTTCTTTAGTGCGGCTCCAGATGAAACTGCATTAATCAGCGCATCACACCACTCGTTACACTGACGGGTCTAATGAAGGTGACGTGTGCGTCGGACTCTGTGACTGATGAAGAGGATATGTGTGTCGGACTCTTACCGCAGGCACTTGTCGCTGACGGGGCAGCTGCAGAGCTGGGCGGCGTGATGCAGACACACCAGACGCTGTGGGCTGCAGACGCAGGTGAGTGCTGACAGGAAGCAGGTGGTCTTACACTTCCAGCACTGCCGCTCATCATCAGGCACCAGCTCGAACACCTCCTGCTCTGAGGACAGCACCCCCTGCAGGATGGGATGAACTCAATGTCAAATGTAATCACACAACACCCACATGCCAACTCAAACCAGTACTCGAGTGCCGTCACCACACTTCACTCAGCTGACTGATTTTCAGTCTGATGCTCTGATTGACTTTACTGTGTTGACCAGTTTATACACATTTCATTTTCTGCTTTTACCATACAAGTCAATCATTAACAGCAATTAACTAAATGAGTTTAACAGGCCACGCATGATTTAGCTCATGTCTGGCCATATCTGTGACAACATAATAAATTATCATGTGAGAATATCTTTTGACTAATGAATTCAGTTTTTTTAATACGTCTAGTAATACAATGCTATCATTTAAGTAGTAATTTAGCATTTGAACCCTTTTGTCTTCAGTTGTGTACTGAAGTACATTATGTACTGAATGTAAATAATGAATAATGTTATGTCACTTACAAAATGTAAGTCACTTAAATTACTGTTTCTACGCAACAATTCAATGCACATTTTCCATTGCACTGATATTTTTTCCCCTATATCTGTTGGATGCAAGTCAAGTCTCTGTAAAACTCCGACCCTGGTTTATAAATGGAGTGTGTTCAGCAGCATAATGGAGTTGTGCTGTATGGCACTGAAATGAACCCTGGTTTCTCTCACCATCTCCTGCACGGCTGCTCTCAGTCGGCTCTCTTCCTCGATCATGTCACTGAGCTCTCGGACCACGGCCGCCGCCAGCTCCACGTCCAGACTCTCTGGATCGGCCGCCATCTTACACACCAGCTCCTCGTGGGAGAACACGCAGTAGCGCTGCAGGCGGCGGTAATGCGCCACACACTGCCTCCCGACGGGCAGCTGCACAACAAAACACACACACAGGCATGTCATCACGCACATGTGCAGCCAGTGACTGCCAAGCTCCATCTTCATGCAAGGCTTTATGATGTGCTCAATGACATGTGTGTAAGGGCTCTAGAGGACGCAGACGTACCCAGTCTGCAGTGCAGAAGTTGACCGCTTCTGCAAAGTTGTAGCCTTGGTTGAAGCCGCTGTGATAGGCTCTCGGGAAGGTGACGACAAACTCTCCCGCGCACTGATTGGTCCGGTACACCTGTATGATAATGAGAGTCAGTGAAATAATGATTACATTAAACACCTCAGCTCATCAAGCTCCTTTAAAGCATCTGGTTTTGACTAGTGCTGCAACAACTAACAACAGCTGTGTGTGTTCCTGCAGAACACACTGTTTCTCTTGACTGTTGGTTAACACTGAGTTTGTGTTTTTGATTTTCTTTACATTTACATTTATTCATTTGGCAGACGCTTTTATCCAAAGCGACTTACAAGTGAGGGAATTAGGGTGTCTTGCTCAAGGGCACTTTAGTCATGGTATCGAAGGTGGAGAGAGAGCTGTTCATTCACAATCCCCACCTTCAATTCCTGCCGACGTGGGAATCGAACCAGCAACCTTCAGGTTACAAGCCCGACTCCCTCACCATTAGGCCACGACTACCCCTTTATTATTATCTTATTTTATTTTTTAATGTAGAGATTTCAACTATATTCACAGTGCTTAAATTTATTAGACCACCGCCACCTAAACTAATGGTACTGGTGATTACCAAAATCACTTTTATGTTCCTGTAATGGTTAATCCACCAGTATGTGTAAGCTGTTTAGTCACAGTAGTATTTCTAACGCTAAAATATAAATATTGTTGTCATGAATTTTCGAATTTACTGTTTTACAAGAAAGACAGAAAATTGGGCAGATTTTTTTTTAATCAGACTTTTTTCAGATGCCCAATTACAGTCAATAACAGAGACTGTGGTAAAGTACATGAAAACAATGCAAGCTGTTATCAAAGCCAAAGGAGGCCAAACAAAATATTAAGTTTTTTTGGACATTGTGTTAATAATGACTTTTTGTCAGATCCCTAAAATATTTGTGTTCTCTTTTCTGTGACGGGTAGTCTGAGAAATTAAGCGCTGTATGTGTTCATAGCATTCATTTGGCACATTTGTTTGAAGAACATTGGGCAGGATGTGTAATAATGTGTTTTTGGTCAATAAAATAATAAAAAAAAAAAATTAGGATTTTTATCCGATTAATCAAAAAATAATTGGCCAACTAATCGATCATCAAAATAATCGTTAGTTGCAGCCCTAGTTTTGACAGAGATTGTCAGAATCGGTACCGGGACGCCGTGCTCCATGAGGACGTTGGGGTTCATCAAGGTGACGAGCTGATGCAGGAGGTCCGGCTGAGAGTCGAAGAGCTCCGGAGCCACTTTCTTCATGACCGTCTCCAGCTGCTCTGCAGCGTGAGCTGGAACGCCGTACCAGGTCTTGGGTTCGCCCCTGAGCACAGACACACACGAGCGTCACTCACACATCAGTTTCACCCGCTCACGTGCTGCTGCTGCGCTCGGGACTCACCAGTGCAGGAAGTTGATGGAGTAGCTCCAGTGGTCCTCGATGTGCCAGCAGAAGGACGAGAAGCACATGCCCACGTACAGCCAGGGCACCTTCATGCCGCTGATGTCGCCGCTGATGTGCGTCAGCACCGACTGCTCCAGCACTGGCATGTTGTTCAGGTTCCAGCCTGAGTTGGCATATTCCTGCACACATGACACGTGACATTCAGAGAAACACCAGACATTTCACACTACAATTAAAGCATGAACAATTACAAATAAATGACCTTTTCTTGTAATGAAGTAAAAGAATAATGAGAATTACAAACTCAAAAGTAAAATGGAGATAAGATGAACGTGCGTCTTACATCCTCGTCACCGATGAGTTTTCTCTTGCCGTCCCGCACTGGGAATCCGCTGCCCACATCCTTGGAACTGATGTCAGCGCCGTACTCCACAATCACGTCCTCCTCGATGCTGCTGACCAGACGCCAGAACTCCTTCTCCACCAGCTCCGTCGGCACCATCTGACACACACACACACACACACGTCAGTGCTGAACACCCGACACACGCATTCTCTGACCCTGCTGTGAAGAGATTTGACTCTTACGTGAACGGGCATGTTGAAGTAGTCGGACTTGAAGTGGTCGGCCATCTCGCCGAAGCTCTGGAGCGTGTACTCGCGCACGGCCTGCTCAAAGCCGAACGCCTCCCGAGGCTTGCTGCACTCCTGTGTGTGAGGTCAGCACGTTATCGTCATGTTTTCATTATGCTACATGATATTGCAGGACGTGAGTGTCGGCTGGCGTACCTCTGCTACACACTTGGGGCAGCGCCAGTCTCCTTTGGGCACGTCCTGCAGGGGCGGGATCAGGCAGAAGGTGTGGTAGCTGTCGTCACAGCCGTCACAGAGCAGGAGGCGTTCCTCCTCGTCGCCCCGCCCACACGCCATGCACATGTACAGGTCGATCTGCGGGACAAACACACGCTCAGAATGAACTAGCCCATCAGAGATGTCAGACACACACAGGACGAACTTCATTACATTCACATTCATGCATTTCATACACTGCGTTCAAAATATATATATATATTTATTTATTTTTTTTAAAGTCGATGCTTGAAACTGGAAACTGAACTCATGGTGTTGTAGAGGTAGTCGCTGCATTATGACTTTGTTTCTGTATAATGAGGCGGACGCCAGCGCAGGGCTATTAGCACAGCAGGGATCAGGTCATCTGTCTGTGCTGAACGATACAGCATAACTCATACTCACATAATTGACCTCCAGCACCTCCTTGCGTGGACGCATTTTAATGGCGAACGCCTGAGCCTTCATGTGCTTCTGTTTCCTGAGGAAGCTGTCGTCATCTGGACACACACACACACACACACACACACACACACACACACAGTCTTTACACGCTTGATGAGCAGCACTGATGTCTCTGTGTTAATGAGCCGATGAGAGTCTCACCAGCTGCCATGATGTCCAGGCCACCGCCGAACACCTGCACAGCTTTGGGCTCGGTGTTCTCCCTCTGAGACACAACACAAGAATCAAACACAGCTGCACTCTAGCAGAACTCCCGTTACAATCAATGAAGCTGTGCAATAAAATCAGTTTACACTGAAAGGATTCAAACTGGTTTTGAGTGGATTCTGCCCAACTTAAACACCTCTGATTGGCCACTGAGTTCACGCGCTCAATAGATATGTCTGTGATTGGCTACAAAGCTCAACGCTGCAAAAACACGATGTAAATAGAAACTAATAAAAGCTTGTATTGTAATGGTGACCGTTGACAACCTTGTTCTGACATTATGCGTTTTTCCGAGGTCAACTGACTGCAAAAGCCATTTTCGTTGATTTTTCACCCTTCAAAAGCAAAATTTCACAAACATTACTAAGTAAACACTCATAAACTTATTCATACATTAACAGGACGAACATGAGGAACCTAATAGTTGACGGACCCCACTGACTTCCATAGATTTTTTTCTTCTCCATACCATGGAAGTCAATGGGTCCATCAACTGTTCCTCAAGTTCTTCAAAATATCGGTAACACTTTACAATAAGGTTCATCAGTTAACATGAACTAATAATGAACTGCATTTATACAGCATTTATTAATCTTTGTTAAAGTTAATTTCAACATTTACTAATACATTATTAAAATCTTGTTAACATTAGTTAATGCACTGTGAACTAACATCAACAAACAATGAACAACTGTATTTTCATTAACTAACGTTAACGAAGATTAGTAAATACAGTAACTAATGTATTGCTCATGGTTTGTTCATGTTAGTTAATACATTAACTAATGTTTAACTAATGAACCTTATTGTAAAGTGTTACCAAAATATCTTCTCATGTTCAGCAGAAGAAAGAAACTCACAGGTTTGGAACAACATTCGAGTGAGTAAACAATGACAATTTTTGAGTGAACTATCCCTTTAACACTGAAAAACACATTTTAATTGTTTTCTTTCTCTTTTTAATACAATTTGGATTATTAGACAAGGTGAAATGGAAGTATTGTCAAATCTTTTCATTTGTATTGTGATGACCGGAAAAAGGGGCGGGACTTAAGCACACTCAGTGATTGGAGAAGTTTGAAGGGGCGGGACTTAAGCACACTCAGTGATTGGAGAAGTTTGAAGGGGCGGGACTTAAGCACACTCAGTGATTGGAGAAGTTTGAAGGGGCGGGACTTAAGATCATTTTAGAAAAAAAAGTCTGGTGTTTATCTCATGTCTGCGGATCATCCCATCACCTCATCCTTCAGCCGCCGAGGGGAACGTCGCTCCGGCCGTCTCTCCTTGTCTTCATCCTCCTCTGCGGGCTCTTCCTCTGCACCTCCAATCCCCTCATCCACGTCCTCAGCGTCAGGGGCTTCTGGGTAAAGCCTGTGAACGACGCCCTACACACACACACACACACACACAGAGTCAGGAGCGACTCGAGGCACGCCGTGGTCACATGATGCAGCAGCTGAAGGAGTCACACTCACCGTTAGAGACGCTCCGGACTGGAAGAGCTCATACGGATACAGGATCCGCTCGAAGTGAGAGCGCAGCAGAGATCCCACGCCTCTCCCGGCCGGAAAACCCATCCGGCTGCTGATCTTGGACCAGCGCTTCTCCTTACAGACCACCTCGAATCCTCCTTCTGCAGACACAAGCTGGCAACACACAGAGTCAGTCGTTTCTTCTTCCTCTGCTCGTCCTTATGACATCAATACACACCTATATCCACTGCATCAGCGTGACACACACACACACACAGAGTTTGTTTACCTTGCTGAGCAGGTACAGGTCCAGCAGTTTTCTCTCCACGTGAGGAAAGCGAAGCTTGCAGCCCTGAAGCTCCCAGAACTTGGAGATCTGGTCCAGGAAGTTGAGCTTGACTCTGGTCAGGGCCTGGAGGCAGGAGACACGGTGAGGAACACACACACACACACACACACTCGGAGACACTGGACCATGTGACCAGACTGACCTCCAGCTCATTGAGCCGCTGGATGCGCGGCGTGAAGCGGAAGCTGCGCACGTCACAGGCGAACGGAGGCTGCCAGCCCTGAAACACACATTACAGCTGTACTTACTTTCTCAGACATCATTCTACACGTGTGGTCTTCAGATACACAGACGTGTGTGTTACTGAGCACTGCCACTCAATTATTAGTGTGTTTTAGTTGATATTCTGATGTAAAATCAGCCACTGCAGCGTCTGAGCAACAAGAAACTCACATAGAAAGATGATCAAATATTACATGGTCTTTAAAACTGTCATTTGAAAAATTTGATTTTTCCACTAACTCTCTCTTAACAGGGTGGAAATACTAAGATTAACCACATCAAATCTGAAAGATTAACTTGGTAAAAACAGACAATTAAAAAGCGGATCTATCTTTCCCTCCAGAGGAGATGAGTGCTTCATGATTCATAAACAACAGGGTGACAATAAAAGAATGTATAAACTACACTACAGAAGAGGGATAATCTGGAGTGTAGTGAGAGTATTTGTATTTATCATGAACTGTGAGGTCTGAGGACAGGAGACATGGGGATATTTGGAGCTTTGAAATGCTGTAAAATGTCTGAAATTATAGTTTTTAAATCCACTCCAACAGGCTCAGAATTAAGATGGTGTTATTGAGCACGACAGCTCTGAACGGATGTTGTTGGAGATCGTGATGTTTCCTGAGGCACAGAATGACCCGTGAGGTCAGGTGAAGTGAAGCACGGCCAGTGTTCTGCTCGAGTGTGTCGTGAGTGTCAGGCTCGTGTCGTGTACCGGCGGCGGGCGGATCTTGCAGATGCCCGTGTTCTCCGCGATGTCTCGGATCTTGTGGATGAAGCCGAACGGGTCGCTGAAGTCCTGCCAGCTGGGCTCGAACACCGGACACTCCGGCGGAGCCACGAACTCACTGAACTGCGACATCTGACCACCGCTACGCCACGCGCATCACACCCGCGACGCCTCGAGGAACTGCGGCTCGATCAGATCATGTTTACATCGGCAGACGATCTTCAAGCGTTCGGCGCCCGTCCTGCTCCGTCAGCTCGTCATTTCCCGGACTTTCCTCCAGATGCTGCGGGAACACACGGCGGGACTCGGCGCACGGGTTCAGACGCTCGGTGCGTTAATAGTGTTCGAGTGTTTATTATCTTATGATCGCCAGCGAAACGCGCCGAACAAAAGCCGCGCCGCTTCCGGGTCACTTCACCGCGTCTCCGCGCGCATTTCTGCCCGTTTCACACCCCGCTCGCCTTCAGCGATCACATCCGTCAGTCCTGCGAGCGATCGATGGGGTTTATTCCTGGAATAATCAGACTGACGGCCACACAAACACTGTTAGCATCTTCCGCTAGCCTCTGCTCGAATGTTTCCGGAAGTGTTACCTTTCACCCCGCCACGGCTGTACTTCCGCTTCACGCGTGAATGCGCTGTGAGGGATAGTAGTGCTGGTAATGTTTCACACAGTTTCCTATCAAAATCCATCCCAAACTAAAGTTATATTGACATATTGTTTCCGTTCAGAACCCACTTGTTGTCAAAAGTGAGATTGAAACTGGTTGAATGTGAGAGAGATGACATCATTCACCCTGATTTTACTTTGTCCACACTGTTAGGCTTCATATATACACACGTGTGTGTGTGTGTGTGTGTGTGTGTGTGTATAATTTCACACAGTCAGTAAAACAAACATAGCTAACTGATTGTCAATGAAAATTTACTGGAGTATCAATAATGCAGTACTTTAAAAAGTGAACAAAAACGCCTTTTAGCATCTGTATCTGAAAATAAAAAATGAGGCGTTTGTGAGAAAGTACAGTAATTCACAATATTTCTGATAGTTTATGAACTGATATGGTTTTAAAGTACATTCGTTGTGTGAAATGATGAACACAGTGTCCCAACATTACAATCATTTAAACTGTAGCAGGGCGACATCTGATCTTCCATTCAGTTATTTTGTTTAATAAATGATTAAATTAATCTACAGCTGCATAACAAAGTGTATGTTAAACATAAACATTAGGAAATGTGTCAAAACCTGTTCAGGGTCCATTATCATTCATTAAGTAAGGATTAGTTGACGCGAGGTGGTGATGCGGCCGTCAATTATTGCGCTGAAATCACGATTCCCACGAAAAGGTGTTTTATTCATATTTTATGGTATCACCTGGACTCGGTTATTAAGATAATAAAAGACATGTATAGACAAAAATATGTTTGTTGTTGTTTTATTTGCCAATCAGTTATAGGTTTCAGGCTACTTTTATCCATACTTTGTGTAAGATTCTCAACTACGGTATCAATGCTGTCTCCACAAACATTAAAATGCACTTTTGGAAAATGGAAATAGTTGTTGTACAGGTGCTGTATGTGTGATTATCTTCTGTTGACTGTGCGAAGTGATCTGTAGTTGTAATGCGGTCCAGACCTGCTGGAACTACTTCCACTCGAGCCGTTGAAGAGCAGGTCGTTTCACATGAAGTGTTCTTCCGCCATCTCGCGTCCTTCTTCATCACCTCTCGTTCACATCTGCTTCTGTCCTCGAGAGCGACACGATGTTCTTAACAATAATCTAAGCATCTAAAAAGAATGACTCCGATCATATGAGTTAGATTGAGAACTTTTTTATCTTGCTCGTTTTGAGAGAGCCTGAGAACATGTGAATATGTTGATAAATGATTGAAATGTTCGCTTAAAATCACTACTCAAGGCTGTTTAGTTTATGCAACATTATGCACTTGTGTAAATACATTAAATTGAACTGTTTGACTTAAAGGACAGCACAGACATTTTAAATGAGGGAATTAAAATAACTGCCCTTGTAAAGGTAAAATCTGCGCTCGGTAATCAAAACCAGCTCAGACTGTGTTAAATGACATGTCCCTGTATTGACCAGCAGGTGGCGTGATACAACAATATTATTATTATAATTATTATTTAGCATTAATAATAAAGGGCCTGTTTGTGTCAGTGTATCATGATTACTTATCTGTAAAAATATAAATTAACAATTAACTGTTACAATGTGTTCTACATGAATTAATGTTATGTAATTAATTACTGTGTATTTATTATTCATTAATAAATAAAGTATACTTGAAGGCACTAAAAAATATGCATTTCCTTCAGCCTGAGGATTATTCATTTCACGTTTGGTGTGGAAGAGCCTTAACATTTGACAAATAGAACTTTTTTTTGTTATTAAAAAACAAACTAGCATGCCCAGGGGGGTGTTCCAGAAAGCAGGTTATGTGACATACCCAGGTATGTTTGAGAGTAAGTAAGCCGATAACCTCAACTTTCGGTTCCTAAAACGGAGGTAACTTTCAGGGTATGTAAGTAACCATAGCAACATACTCTCTGAACTTAACCTGCTCCGGAGCAGCTCATGATCCAGGGTTAGTTTGATTAAGAGGTGTTCATATGCTTGTTATTTAATTAATATAGTTATATATAAGTATAAAGCACTATTATAATGTTTATTCAATTTATATGTAATATAATATATGTATTTATTTTATAGTAATCTCACAAATGTATCTGTGTAACCCTAACCCTAACCCTTTTTTCAACAGGACGTTTTCTATTCTATAATTTCTATAATAAAATGCATATGTGATATCTTAATCTTATTAAATATTTAGCTTCAAACAAACAATATAATTCGTATTCTCAGTTGATTACTTATTCAATAAAATGATTGAAAAAATGGTTACCCAACCACCAAATAGGTGGCGATGTAGGTTATGTAAATAGCCATTAAGCAAAAGAAGAAGGGAGTAGAATGGCGCGCTTTTGTTTCCGCAGTGAATCATCGATTCGTCACTCGGTTGAGAAGGTCTTGTGTGTGAACCGGGAACATACTCTGGGTTGGCTGAACTTACTCCAGGATGTGTTTGTGGAACCAGCATACCTCGAGTAAGAGAGGTTTGAGTGTTCAGGGTATATGTGAGGCTAAGATAACCCTGCTTTCTGGAATACCCCCCAGCACAGGTCAGAAAAAGTAACACAAAAGTAACGTAATGCATTACTTTTCATAAAATACTAACACAATTAGTCACTTATTTAGCGAGTAACAATATTATAATGTATTACTTTTAAAATGAACTTTCCCCAACACTGCTTATCACTAAACAATTGATAAATTAAAACACTAGTTCACCCAAAAATGAACATTTCTGCCGTTAATTCCTCTCCCTCGTGTCGTTCCACACCTGTAAGACTTTCGTTCATCTGCGAAACCCAAAATAAGATCTTTTTAATGAAATCCAAGAGCTGCATTGACAGTCGACAGCACTGCCATGTCATGAACGCACATCTGAAATCTATATATTGTGAATATTTTTTTTGCAAACAAAGCACTTGTGTCGCTTCACAAAACTGAAGGTAATCCACTGGAGTCACATGGATTACTTTAATGATGTTTTTACTGTCTTTCTGGGTCTTGAAAGTGCTAGTTGTGTAGCTGACAGTGGAGGGACAGAAAGCGCTCAGATTTCATTAATAAGATCTTCATTTGTGTTTTGAAGATGAACGAAAGTGAATTGATCGTGAATTAAGTGTCACAACTTGAGTTTAACATAATGAAACTGAATATCACAGTAATATCATCTTGTTGTTTGCACAGATGTTGTTCATGAGGTGCCAGTCTTCAATAAGATTGTTTGCATCTTTCTGAGTTTCGACATCTCTAGAGCATTTTCATGACTTGAGATCCTTAAAGCCCTTTGGTGTTCAAATGTGTTTTGGTACAGACTCATTTTTCTCTGACAGCTGGATTATATTGAGCAGGCAACAGTTATGAGCTACCTCATGTTTTGGGCAGTTTTATTTTGTTCAAGATCAGGGTATCTTGTGTGGCCTGTCCATTGTCAAATTTATTGTGAAGCGCTGTTAAATGAAAAATAATAAAACAAAGTGTTCATTGCAGCACTTGACAGGAGTATTTCTAACCGCAGATGATGGCTCAAAAGCGAGCGTGCTAGTGTGAGCCAGGGCCAGTCGTGTTTCCTCTGTCTCTTCCGGTGCTTGATCGGGTCTCGTCGGGCTTCCTCAGGGCCAACGGCCAGGGTTTTTTGGCCTGCCGATGACCTTGGTCCAAAGCGGGCCGACTGGTTCTCGAGGAGTGATCATGAACAGAGGCATCAGGAGACGCTCAACACCGCTGCTCATTTCCCATGTTATTATATCAGGTTACCAGCTAGCTTAAATATTTAAGACATTTCATAACAATTTCAGCTCAAAATTCACTTTCAGACACCAGCGAGTGTGATGCTAAAGGCTACTTATTAATCATCGTGATAATAAATACACACGTTTATGGAAAATACCAGAGACTGCTTTAGGAACGTAAACAACTCATATATGATTATAAATGTGTATTTATTTGGTTTAATGTTTTATCTGTCTCTTCCCTCTACCTTTGTTGATACCGGACTAATGCATCCGTATATCTGTCACACACTCCGGTTAACTCGTATAACTCATAACTCCTGTTTTCCTCTCGTGAGCGCCCTCTGTTGCTCTGGCTGAAAGAATAACAATATAAAGATGAAGAGATCAGTCAAACCTCGGACTGCAATCATTGTTTTATCCACTGCCAGTACTAACTCCGATAGAAAATCAGCAAATTCTTTGATAAAGTCTGTATGGTGCCCTGGTGGCCTGTATACAGTAGCCAGCACAAATGTCAAATGGGATTTGTCACTTACAATATCTTACTTACAGTCTGTCTGCTTCCTGACCTGGGCCCCAGTTAGTCAAGGTTCAGCTCTAATATGTGCCATATTACTAGAGAGAAGAGCGGCACCACCCCAGGAGGGATGAATACCATCTCTTTTCAACAGGTCAGGTCTGCCCCAAAAACTTTTCCAATTGTCTATGAAACCTATATTATTCTGTGGACACCACTTAGACAGCCAGCCATTGAGTGATGAAAGTCTGCTAATTATCTCATCACTCTGACGAACAGGAAGTGTTCCAGAATGGAATTTGAATTATGATGATAATAATACTTAATTCACGATACGGGTTAGGGTTATATTTTTATATTTAATAACGGTATTTTTTTTATTTTTTTTTTTATTATACTATTATTATAAGTATGAATTATGATCCAGAATGCTGCTGCACGTCTTGTCTGCAACGAGCCTAAGAGAGCCCACGTCACGCCCCTCTTCATCTCTTTGCACTGGCTACCCCTCGCTGCAGCATCAAGTTCAAGGCGCTGATGCTTGCTTACAGATCCACCACAGGCTCTGCTCCTCCTACCTCCACACACTGCTACAACGCTACGTCCCCACCAGAAGCCTGCGATCACTAAAGGAACGAAGACTTGTGGTACCATCACAGAGAGGCACAAAATCACTCTCCAGAACATTCTCCTTCACTGCTCCCTGCTGGTGGAATGATCTCCCTACTTTCATCAGGAACGCAGATTCCCTGGCAATATTCAAGAGACAGCTGAAAACTCATCTCTTCCGTGAACACTTGATTGCCCCATAAAAAAAAAATAAATAAAAAAATAAAAAAAACCCTATCCTTCCCCCTTTTTCCCTTCCTACTCTAGCTTATGGTACTGAGCAATGTATGAAACTTGTATTGTGAGCACTTCCTGTGTTATTTGCCAATTCATGAAGAATCGCTTGTTTGTTTTCCTCACTTGTAAGTCGCTTTGGATAAAAGCGTCTGCTAAATGACTAAATGTAAATGTAAATGTAAGTGGTCCAGAACAAATTACAGTGCCTGACATCGTACTTGTACAATCTTAGAGTATTTACGATTAGCATTAGCCAGCACTTTTAAATTTGCTTTGATGTCAGGCGCTCTGGCTCCCGGCAAACATGTGACTATGGTGGCTGGTGTCTCTATTTTCACGTTCTGTGTAATAGAATCGCCAATAACTAGGGCACTTTCAACAGGATTCTCAGTGGGTGCGTCACTGAGTGGGGAGAACCTGTTTGATGTTCTAATCGGAACGGAAGAGTGGTGTTTTTTCCCACGACTAGGCCGCCTCACGGTCACAAAGTTGCGCTGCTGCACGGGCTCTACAGCCGGAACCGAACAATGTACGGAGTTCGCTAAGCTAGTCGCATCCAAAACAGTATCTGAAGCCCTTGCATTCTTACTATCCTCAATTAAAGTTTGGATGCGTGTCTCTAATTCTGAGATTTTCTCTGTCAGCCTGACTATTTCACTACATTTATGACATGTGAATGCCTCATCGCTGACAGAGAAAGCTATACTATGCATGTGACAGGCAGTGCAAGTAACAATGAAAGGAGAAGATGACATAGCTTACCGTGTTCGTAGACCGACCCGACTTACCAGTTGTTTGATGAACTTGTAGAAAAAGAAGATCGCGACAGAAATGACGGTGGGCACGGATAACAAGTTTACAAACTAGCGTAAAGCTAACGCGTTGTGGTAGTGATTTAGATTAAAAGATTAAAAACTAGCGATATCAGATTAATGTGATAGGCAATATAAGACAATATAGGATATATAGTGATGATAAAGTAGACAAACATTGACAATAATTAGATTCAAAACAAAGCTATACGGAGCAACAGTCCAAGTGCTTGTCAATACCTGTATCAAATACTTGTTCTCCCCACTGTTCATATATGCACAGCAGCTTTAATCGCCCTTTTGGTTACTTCATGGCTTGATGACAGAACTACAACGTTGCAAGCTCATAGTTCATTTTAGTGAAGTGATATACAGCGTGCCATATTGAAAAATGCGTGCCGCGAGCACAGTATAACGGCTGACACGACAGGAAAGTACATTTACTGTACATTTACTGAGTTTTACTGACATATAGCCTGACAACATATCTGACCGCAGAAACTGAATAAGGACAACTCGTTTCTCTCAGCATCTGACAGGAGTGTCACCGGCTTTCACATGCGCCTTTCAAAATAAAAGTGGCATCAGAAAAGAGTGTTTTTGTGAGTGTTACGTTGCATTTTGTTGTAGTTTCTTTGACGGCACTCAATGCAACCCACTCATAACGATCTTGAAACCCACCAGCTGAGAAAATTGACGTAGGCATATATAATGTTTGCCGTTCACTGTTGTTCTGCTGAAGCTCATACCACACCCGTGTCCTTTCAGAAAAGTCTCACGTTTTTTGTGGTCTTAAACAGACGGTTCTGCATTTAAATAAATGCGATTCATGTGAAGAAAGAAGAAAGACAGAAACAGCAGTTGTGAGCAGGGTGGCCAGCATGGCCACGGACACCTGCTAGCTCCGTCCCGCTGGGAAGAGGGACTGTGTCTCATGCCTGTTGGCTGAACCTCAGGCACTGAAAAACAGAGACTGGTCTGCTATTAAGTTTTATATTAAAAACTATTCTAAAAACTATAAAATTACTGCTTTGAAGAGACAACAGAGTCAGTAGGAC
>JBBHEA010000031.1:2500-10000 GCA_038088235.1 Zacco platypus | reverse complement strand
GTTAGGGTTAGGGTTAGGGTTAGGGTTAGGGTTAGGGTTAGGGTTAGGGTTAGGGTTAGGGTTAGGGTTAGGGTTAGGGTTAGGGTTAGGGTTAGGGTTAGGGTTAGGGTTAGGGTTAGGGTTAGGGTTAGGGTTAGGGTTAGGGTTAGGGTTAGGGTTAGGGTTAGGGTTAGGGTTAGGGTTAGGGTTAGGGTTAGGGTTAGGGTTAGGGTTAGGGTTAGGGTTAGGGTTAGGGTTAGGGTTAGGGTTAGGGTTAGGGTTAGGGTTAGGGTTAGGGTTAGGGTTAGGGTTAGGGTTAGGGTTAGGGTTAGGGTTAGGGTTAGGGTTAGGGTTAGGGTTAGGGTTAGGGTTAGGGTTAGGGTTAGGGTTAGGGTTAGGGTTAGGGTTAGGGTTAGGGTTAGGGTTAGGGTTAGGGTTAGGGTTAGGGTTAGGGTTAGGGTTAGGGTTAGGGTTAGGGTTAGGGTTAGGGTTAGGGTTAGGGTTAGGGTTAGGGTTAGGGTTAGGGTTAGGGTTAGGGTTAGGGTTAGGGTTAGGGTTAGGGTTAGGGTTAGGGTTAGGGTTAGGGTTAGGGTTAGGGTTAGGGTTAGGGTTAGGGTTAGGGTTAGGGTTAGGGTTAGGGTTAGGGTTAGGGTTAGGGTTAGGGTTAGGGTTAGGGTTAGGGTTAGGGTTAGGGTTAGGGTTAGGGTTAGGGTTAGGGTTAGGGTTAGGGTTAGGGTTAGGGTTAGGGTTAGGGTTAGGGTTAGGGTTAGGGTTAGGGTTAGGGTTAGGGTTAGGGTTAGGGTTAGGGTTAGGGTTAGGGTTAGGGTTAGGGTTAGGGTTAGGGTTAGGGTTAGGGTTAGGGTTAGGGTTAGGGTTAGGGTTAGGGTTAGGGTTAGGGTTAGGGTTAGGGTTAGGGTTAGGGTTAGGGTTAGGGTTAGGGTTAGGGTTAGGGTTAGGGTTAGGGTTAGGGTTAGGGTTAGGGTTAGGGTTAGGGTTAGGGTTAGGGTTAGGGTTAGGGTTAGGGTTAGGGTTAGGGTTAGGGTTAGGGTTAGGGTTAGGGTTAGGGTTAGGGTTAGGGTTAGGGTTAGGGTTAGGGTTAGGGTTAGGGTTAGGGTTAGGGTTAGGGTTAGGGTTAGGGTTAGGGTTAGGGTTAGGGTTAGGGTTAGGGTTAGGGTTAGGGTTAGGGTTAGGGTTAGGGTTAGGGTTAGGGTTAGGGTTAGGGTTAGGGTTAGGGTTAGGGTTAGGGTTAGGGTTAGGGTTAGGGTTAGGGTTAGGGTTAGGGTTAGGGTTAGGGTTAGGGTTAGGGTTAGGGTTAGGGTTAGGGTTAGGGTTAGGGTTAGGGTTAGGGTTAGGGTTAGGGTTAGGGTTAGGGTTAGGGTTAGGGTTAGGGTTAGGGTTAGGGTTAGGGTTAGGGTTAGGGTTAGGGTTAGGGTTAGGGTTAGGGTTAGGGTTAGGGTTAGGGTTAGGGTTAGGGTTAGGGTTAGGGTTAGGGTTAGGGTTAGGGTTAGGGTTAGGGTTAGGGTTAGGGTTAGGGTTAGGGTTAGGGTTAGGGTTAGGGTTAGGGTTAGGGTTAGGGTTAGGGTTAGGGTTAGGGTTAGGGTTAGGGTTAGGGTTAGGGTTAGGGTTAGGGTTAGGGTTAGGGTTAGGGTTAGGGTTAGGGTTAGGGTTAGGGTTAGGGTTAGGGTTAGGGTTAGGGTTAGGGTTAGGGTTAGGGTTAGGGTTAGGGTTAGGGTTAGGGTTAGGGTTAGGGTTAGGGTTAGGGTTAGGGTTAGGGTTAGGGTTAGGGTTAGGGTTAGGGTTAGGGTTAGGGTTAGGGTTAGGGTTAGGGTTAGGGTTAGGGTTAGGGTTAGGGTTAGGGTTAGGGTTAGGGTTAGGGTTAGGGTTAGGGTTAGGGTTAGGGTTAGGGTTAGGGTTAGGGTTAGGGTTAGGGTTAGGGTTAGGGTTAGGGTTAGGGTTAGGGTTAGGGTTAGGGTTAGGGTTAGGGTTAGGGTTAGGGTTAGGGTTAGGGTTAGGGTTAGGGTTAGGGTTAGGGTTAGGGTTAGGGTTAGGGTTAGGGTTAGGGTTAGGGTTAGGGTTAGGGTTAGGGTTAGGGTTAGGGTTAGGGTTAGGGTTAGGGTTAGGGTTAGGGTTAGGGTTAGGGTTAGGGTTAGGGTTAGGGTTAGGGTTAGGGTTAGGGTTAGGGTTAGGGTTAGGGTTAGGGTTAGGGTTAGGGTTAGGGTTAGGGTTAGGGTTAGGGTTAGGGTTAGGGTTAGGGTTAGGGTTAGGGTTAGGGTTAGGGTTAGGGTTAGGGTTAGGGTTAGGGTTAGGGTTAGGGTTAGGGTTAGGGTTAGGGTTAGGGTTAGGGTTAGGGTTAGGGTTAGGGTTAGGGTTAGGGTTAGGGTTAGGGTTAGGGTTAGGGTTAGGGTTAGGGTTAGGGTTAGGGTTAGGGTTAGGGTTAGGGTTAGGGTTAGGGTTAGGGTTAGGGTTAGGGTTAGGGTTAGGGTTAGGGTTAGGGTTAGGGTTAGGGTTAGGGTTAGGGTTAGGGTTAGGGTTAGGGTTAGGGTTAGGGTTAGGGTTAGGGTTAGGGTTAGGGTTAGGGTTAGGGTTAGGGTTAGGGTTAGGGTTAGGGTTAGGGTTAGGGTTAGGGTTAGGGTTAGGGTTAGGGTTAGGGTTAGGGTTAGGGTTAGGGTTAGGGTTAGGGTTAGGGTTAGGGTTAGGGTTAGGGTTAGGGTTAGGGTTAGGGTTAGGGTTAGGGTTAGGGTTAGGGTTAGGGTTAGGGTTAGGGTTAGGGTTAGGGTTAGGGTTAGGGTTAGGGTTAGGGTTAGGGTTAGGGTTAGGGTTAGGGTTAGGGTTAGGGTTAGGGTTAGGGTTAGGGTTAGGGTTAGGGTTAGGGTTAGGGTTAGGGTTAGGGTTAGGGTTAGGGTTAGGGTTAGGGTTAGGGTTAGGGTTAGGGTTAGGGTTAGGGTTAGGGTTAGGGTTAGGGTTAGGGTTAGGGTTAGGGTTAGGGTTAGGGTTAGGGTTAGGGTTAGGGTTAGGGTTAGGGTTAGGGTTAGGGTTAGGGTTAGGGTTAGGGTTAGGGTTAGGGTTAGGGTTAGGGTTAGGGTTAGGGTTAGGGTTAGGGTTAGGGTTAGGGTTAGGGTTAGGGTTAGGGTTAGGGTTAGGGTTAGGGTTAGGGTTAGGGTTAGGGTTAGGGTTAGGGTTAGGGTTAGGGTTAGGGTTAGGGTTAGGGTTAGGGTTAGGGTTAGGGTTAGGGTTAGGGTTAGGGTTAGGGTTAGGGTTAGGGTTAGGGTTAGGGTTAGGGTTAGGGTTAGGGTTAGGGTTAGGGTTAGGGTTAGGGTTAGGGTTAGGGTTAGGGTTAGGGTTAGGGTTAGGGTTAGGGTTAGGGTTAGGGTTAGGGTTAGGGTTAGGGTTAGGGTTAGGGTTAGGGTTAGGGTTAGGGTTAGGGTTAGGGTTAGGGTTAGGGTTAGGGTTAGGGTTAGGGTTAGGGTTAGGGTTAGGGTTAGGGTTAGGGTTAGGGTTAGGGTTAGGGTTAGGGTTAGGGTTAGGGTTAGGGTTAGGGTTAGGGTTAGGGTTAGGGTTAGGGTTAGGGTTAGGGTTAGGGTTAGGGTTAGGGTTAGGGTTAGGGTTAGGGTTAGGGTTAGGGTTAGGGTTAGGGTTAGGGTTAGGGTTAGGGTTAGGGTTAGGGTTAGGGTTAGGGTTAGGGTTAGGGTTAGGGTTAGGGTTAGGGTTAGGGTTAGGGTTAGGGTTAGGGTTAGGGTTAGGGTTAGGGTTAGGGTTAGGGTTAGGGTTAGGGTTAGGGTTAGGGTTAGGGTTAGGGTTAGGGTTAGGGTTAGGGTTAGGGTTAGGGTTAGGGTTAGGGTTAGGGTTAGGGTTAGGGTTAGGGTTAGGGTTAGGGTTAGGGTTAGGGTTAGGGTTAGGGTTAGGGTTAGGGTTAGGGTTAGGGTTAGGGTTAGGGTTAGGGTTAGGGTTAGGGTTAGGGTTAGGGTTAGGGTTAGGGTTAGGGTTAGGGTTAGGGTTAGGGTTAGGGTTAGGGTTAGGGTTAGGGTTAGGGTTAGGGTTAGGGTTAGGGTTAGGGTTAGGGTTAGGGTTAGGGTTAGGGTTAGGGTTAGGGTTAGGGTTAGGGTTAGGGTTAGGGTTAGGGTTAGGGTTAGGGTTAGGGTTAGGGTTAGGGTTAGGGTTAGGGTTAGGGTTAGGGTTAGGGTTAGGGTTAGGGTTAGGGTTAGGGTTAGGGTTAGGGTTAGGGTTAGGGTTAGGGTTAGGGTTAGGGTTAGGGTTAGGGTTAGGGTTAGGGTTAGGGTTAGGGTTAGGGTTAGGGTTAGGGTTAGGGTTAGGGTTAGGGTTAGGGTTAGGGTTAGGGTTAGGGTTAGGGTTAGGGTTAGGGTTAGGGTTAGGGTTAGGGTTAGGGTTAGGGTTAGGGTTAGGGTTAGGGTTAGGGTTAGGGTTAGGGTTAGGGTTAGGGTTAGGGTTAGGGTTAGGGTTAGGGTTAGGGTTAGGGTTAGGGTTAGGGTTAGGGTTAGGGTTAGGGTTAGGGTTAGGGTTAGGGTTAGGGTTAGGGTTAGGGTTAGGGTTAGGGTTAGGGTTAGGGTTAGGGTTAGGGTTAGGGTTAGGGTTAGGGTTAGGGTTAGGGTTAGGGTTAGGGTTAGGGTTAGGGTTAGGGTTAGGGTTAGGGTTAGGGTTAGGGTTAGGGTTAGGGTTAGGGTTAGGGTTAGGGTTAGGGTTAGGGTTAGGGTTAGGGTTAGGGTTAGGGTTAGGGTTAGGGTTAGGGTTAGGGTTAGGGTTAGGGTTAGGGTTAGGGTTAGGGTTAGGGTTAGGGTTAGGGTTAGGGTTAGGGTTAGGGTTAGGGTTAGGGTTAGGGTTAGGGTTAGGGTTAGGGTTAGGGTTAGGGTTAGGGTTAGGGTTAGGGTTAGGGTTAGGGTTAGGGTTAGGGTTAGGGTTAGGGTTAGGGTTAGGGTTAGGGTTAGGGTTAGGGTTAGGGTTAGGGTTAGGGTTAGGGTTAGGGTTAGGGTTAGGGTTAGGGTTAGGGTTAGGGTTAGGGTTAGGGTTAGGGTTAGGGTTAGGGTTAGGGTTAGGGTTAGGGTTAGGGTTAGGGTTAGGGTTAGGGTTAGGGTTAGGGTTAGGGTTAGGGTTAGGGTTAGGGTTAGGGTTAGGGTTAGGGTTAGGGTTAGGGTTAGGGTTAGGGTTAGGGTTAGGGTTAGGGTTAGGGTTAGGGTTAGGGTTAGGGTTAGGGTTAGGGTTAGGGTTAGGGTTAGGGTTAGGGTTAGGGTTAGGGTTAGGGTTAGGGTTAGGGTTAGGGTTAGGGTTAGGGTTAGGGTTAGGGTTAGGGTTAGGGTTAGGGTTAGGGTTAGGGTTAGGGTTAGGGTTAGGGTTAGGGTTAGGGTTAGGGTTAGGGTTAGGGTTAGGGTTAGGGTTAGGGTTAGGGTTAGGGTTAGGGTTAGGGTTAGGGTTAGGGTTAGGGTTAGGGTTAGGGTTAGGGTTAGGGTTAGGGTTAGGGTTAGGGTTAGGGTTAGGGTTAGGGTTAGGGTTAGGGTTAGGGTTAGGGTTAGGGTTAGGGTTAGGGTTAGGGTTAGGGTTAGGGTTAGGGTTAGGGTTAGGGTTAGGGTTAGGGTTAGGGTTAGGGTTAGGGTTAGGGTTAGGGTTAGGGTTAGGGTTAGGGTTAGGGTTAGGGTTAGGGTTAGGGTTAGGGTTAGGGTTAGGGTTAGGGTTAGGGTTAGGGTTAGGGTTAGGGTTAGGGTTAGGGTTAGGGTTAGGGTTAGGGTTAGGGTTAGGGTTAGGGTTAGGGTTAGGGTTAGGGTTAGGGTTAGGGTTAGGGTTAGGGTTAGGGTTAGGGTTAGGGTTAGGGTTAGGGTTAGGGTTAGGGTTAGGGTTAGGGTTAGGGTTAGGGTTAGGGTTAGGGTTAGGGTTAGGGTTAGGGTTAGGGTTAGGGTTAGGGTTAGGGTTAGGGTTAGGGTTAGGGTTAGGGTTAGGGTTAGGGTTAGGGTTAGGGTTAGGGTTAGGGTTAGGGTTAGGGTTAGGGTTAGGGTTAGGGTTAGGGTTAGGGTTAGGGTTAGGGTTAGGGTTAGGGTTAGGGTTAGGGTTAGGGTTAGGGTTAGGGTTAGGGTTAGGGTTAGGGTTAGGGTTAGGGTTAGGGTTAGGGTTAGGGTTAGGGTTAGGGTTAGGGTTAGGGTTAGGGTTAGGGTTAGGGTTAGGGTTAGGGTTAGGGTTAGGGTTAGGGTTAGGGTTAGGGTTAGGGTTAGGGTTAGGGTTAGGGTTAGGGTTAGGGTTAGGGTTAGGGTTAGGGTTAGGGTTAGGGTTAGGGTTAGGGTTAGGGTTAGGGTTAGGGTTAGGGTTAGGGTTAGGGTTAGGGTTAGGGTTAGGGTTAGGGTTAGGGTTAGGGTTAGGGTTAGGGTTAGGGTTAGGGTTAGGGTTAGGGTTAGGGTTAGGGTTAGGGTTAGGGTTAGGGTTAGGGTTAGGGTTAGGGTTAGGGTTAGGGTTAGGGTTAGGGTTAGGGTTAGGGTTAGGGTTAGGGTTAGGGTTAGGGTTAGGGTTAGGGTTAGGGTTAGGGTTAGGGTTAGGGTTAGGGTTAGGGTTAGGGTTAGGGTTAGGGTTAGGGTTAGGGTTAGGGTTAGGGTTAGGGTTAGGGTTAGGGTTAGGGTTAGGGTTAGGGTTAGGGTTAGGGTTAGGGTTAGGGTTAGGGTTAGGGTTAGGGTTAGGGTTAGGGTTAGGGTTAGGGTTAGGGTTAGGGTTAGGGTTAGGGTTAGGGTTAGGGTTAGGGTTAGGGTTAGGGTTAGGGTTAGGGTTAGGGTTAGGGTTAGGGTTAGGGTTAGGGTTAGGGTTAGGGTTAGGGTTAGGGTTAGGGTTAGGGTTAGGGTTAGGGTTAGGGTTAGGGTTAGGGTTAGGGTTAGGGTTAGGGTTAGGGTTAGGGTTAGGGTTAGGGTTAGGGTTAGGGTTAGGGTTAGGGTTAGGGTTAGGGTTAGGGTTAGGGTTAGGGTTAGGGTTAGGGTTAGGGTTAGGGTTAGGGTTAGGGTTAGGGTTAGGGTTAGGGTTAGGGTTAGGGTTAGGGTTAGGGTTAGGGTTAGGGTTAGGGTTAGGGTTAGGGTTAGGGTTAGGGTTAGGGTTAGGGTTAGGGTTAGGGTTAGGGTTAGGGTTAGGGTTAGGGTTAGGGTTAGGGTTAGGGTTAGGGTTAGGGTTAGGGTTAGGGTTAGGGTTAGGGTTAGGGTTAGGGTTAGGGTTAGGGTTAGGGTTAGGGTTAGGGTTAGGGTTAGGGTTAGGGTTAGGGTTAGGGTTAGGGTTAGGGTTAGGGTTAGGGTTAGGGTTAGGGTTAGGGTTAGGGTTAGGGTTAGGGTTAGGGTTAGGGTTAGGGTTAGGGTTAGGGTTAGGGTTAGGGTTAGGGTTAGGGTTAGGGTTAGGGTTAGGGTTAGGGTTAGGGTTAGGGTTAGGGTTAGGGTTAGGGTTAGGGTTAGGGTTAGGGTTAGGGTTAGGGTTAGGGTTAGGGTTAGGGTTAGGGTTAGGGTTAGGGTTAGGGTTAGGGTTAGGGTTAGGGTTAGGGTTAGGGTTAGGGTTAGG
>JBBHEA010000030.1:230000-240995 GCA_038088235.1 Zacco platypus | reverse complement strand
CCCTAACCCTAACCCTAACCCTAACCCTAACCCTAACCCTAACCCTAACCCTAACCCTAACCCTAACCCTAACCCTAACCCTAACCCTAACCCTAACCCTAACCCTAACCCTAACCCTAACCCTAACCCTAACCCTAACCCTAACCCTAACCCTAACCCTAACCCTAACCCTAACCCTAACCCTAACCCTAACCCTAACCCTAACCCTAACCCTAACCCTAACCCTAACCCTAACCCTAACCCTAACCCTAACCCTAACCCTAACCCTAACCCTAACCCTAACCCTAACCCTAACCCTAACCCTAACCCTAACCCTAACCCTAACCCTAACCCTAACCCTAACCCTAACCCTAACCCTAACCCTAACCCTAACCCTAACCCTAACCCTAACCCTAACCCTAACCCTAACCCTAACCCTAACCCTAACCCTAACCCTAACCCTAACCCTAACCCTAACCCTAACCCTAACCCTAACCCTAACCCTAACCCTAACCCTAACCCTAACCCTAACCCTAACCCTAACCCTAACCCTAACCCTAACCCTAACCCTAACCCTAACCCTAACCCTAACCCTAACCCTAACCCTAACCCTAACCCTAACCCTAACCCTAACCCTAACCCTAACCCTAACCCTAACCCTAACCCTAACCCTAACCCTAACCCTAACCCTAACCCTAACCCTAACCCTAACCCTAACCCTAACCCTAACCCTAACCCTAACCCTAACCCTAACCCTAACCCTAACCCTAACCCTAACCCTAACCCTAACCCTAACCCTAACCCTAACCCTAACCCTAACCCTAACCCTAACCCTAACCCTAACCCTAACCCTAACCCTAACCCTAACCCTAACCCTAACCCTAACCCTAACCCTAACCCTAACCCTAACCCTAACCCTAACCCTAACCCTAACCCTAACCCTAACCCTAACCCTAACCCTAACCCTAACCCTAACCCTAACCCTAACCCTAACCCTAACCCTAACCCTAACCCTAACCCTAACCCTAACCCTAACCCTAACCCTAACCCTAACCCTAACCCTAACCCTAACCCTAACCCTAACCCTAACCCTAACCCTAACCCTAACCCTAACCCTAACCCTAACCCTAACCCTAACCCTAACCCTAACCCTAACCCTAACCCTAACCCTAACCCTAACCCTAACCCTAACCCTAACCCTAACCCTAACCCTAACCCTAACCCTAACCCTAACCCTAACCCTAACCCTAACCCTAACCCTAACCCTAACCCTAACCCTAACCCTAACCCTAACCCTAACCCTAACCCTAACCCTAACCCTAACCCTAACCCTAACCCTAACCCTAACCCTAACCCTAACCCTAACCCTAACCCTAACCCTAACCCTAACCCTAACCCTAACCCTAACCCTAACCCTAACCCTAACCCTAACCCTAACCCTAACCCTAACCCTAACCCTAACCCTAACCCTAACCCTAACCCTAACCCTAACCCTAACCCTAACCCTAACCCTAACCCTAACCCTAACCCTAACCCTAACCCTAACCCTAACCCTAACCCTAACCCTAACCCTAACCCTAACCCTAACCCTAACCCTAACCCTAACCCTAACCCTAACCCTAACCCTAACCCTAACCCTAACCCTAACCCTAACCCTAACCCTAACCCTAACCCTAACCCTAACCCTAACCCTAACCCTAACCCTAACCCTAACCCTAACCCTAACCCTAACCCTAACCCTAACCCTAACCCTAACCCTAACCCTAACCCTAACCCTAACCCTAACCCTAACCCTAACCCTAACCCTAACCCTAACCCTAACCCTAACCCTAACCCTAACCCTAACCCTAACCCTAACCCTAACCCTAACCCTAACCCTAACCCTAACCCTAACCCTAACCCTAACCCTAACCCTAACCCTAACCCTAACCCTAACCCTAACCCTAACCCTAACCCTAACCCTAACCCTAACCCTAACCCTAACCCTAACCCTAACCCTAACCCTAACCCTAACCCTAACCCTAACCCTAACCCTAACCCTAACCCTAACCCTAACCCTAACCCTAACCCTAACCCTAACCCTAACCCTAACCCTAACCCTAACCCTAACCCTAACCCTAACCCTAACCCTAACCCTAACCCTAACCCTAACCCTAACCCTAACCCTAACCCTAACCCTAACCCTAACCCTAACCCTAACCCTAACCCTAACCCTAACCCTAACCCTAACCCTAACCCTAACCCTAACCCTAACCCTAACCCTAACCCTAACCCTAACCCTAACCCTAACCCTAACCCTAACCCTAACCCTAACCCTAACCCTAACCCTAACCCTAACCCTAACCCTAACCCTAACCCTAACCCTAACCCTAACCCTAACCCTAACCCTAACCCTAACCCTAACCCTAACCCTAACCCTAACCCTAACCCTAACCCTAACCCTAACCCTAACCCTAACCCTAACCCTAACCCTAACCCTAACCCTAACCCTAACCCTAACCCTAACCCTAACCCTAACCCTAACCCTAACCCTAACCCTAACCCTAACCCTAACCCTAACCCTAACCCTAACCCTAACCCTAACCCTAACCCTAACCCTAACCCTAACCCTAACCCTAACCCTAACCCTAACCCTAACCCTAACCCTAACCCTAACCCTAACCCTAACCCTAACCCTAACCCTAACCCTAACCCTAACCCTAACCCTAACCCTAACCCTAACCCTAACCCTAACCCTAACCCTAACCCTAACCCTAACCCTAACCCTAACCCTAACCCTAACCCTAACCCTAACCCTAACCCTAACCCTAACCCTAACCCTAACCCTAACCCTAACCCTAACCCTAACCCTAACCCTAACCCTAACCCTAACCCTAACCCTAACCCTAACCCTAACCCTAACCCTAACCCTAACCCTAACCCTAACCCTAACCCTAACCCTAACCCTAACCCTAACCCTAACCCTAACCCTAACCCTAACCCTAACCCTAACCCTAACCCTAACCCTAACCCTAACCCTAACCCTAACCCTAACCCTAACCCTAACCCTAACCCTAACCCTAACCCTAACCCTAACCCTAACCCTAACCCTAACCCTAACCCTAACCCTAACCCTAACCCTAACCCTAACCCTAACCCTAACCCTAACCCTAACCCTAACCCTAACCCTAACCCTAACCCTAACCCTAACCCTAACCCTAACCCTAACCCTAACCCTAACCCTAACCCTAACCCTAACCCTAACCCTAACCCTAACCCTAACCCTAACCCTAACCCTAACCCTAACCCTAACCCTAACCCTAACCCTAACCCTAACCCTAACCCTAACCCTAACCCTAACCCTAACCCTAACCCTAACCCTAACCCTAACCCTAACCCTAACCCTAACCCTAACCCTAACCCTAACCCTAACCCTAACCCTAACCCTAACCCTAACCCTAACCCTAACCCTAACCCTAACCCTAACCCTAACCCTAACCCTAACCCTAACCCTAACCCTAACCCTAACCCTAACCCTAACCCTAACCCTAACCCTAACCCTAACCCTAACCCTAACCCTAACCCTAACCCTAACCCTAACCCTAACCCTAACCCTAACCCTAACCCTAACCCTAACCCTAACCCTAACCCTAACCCTAACCCTAACCCTAACCCTAACCCTAACCCTAACCCTAACCCTAACCCTAACCCTAACCCTAACCCTAACCCTAACCCTAACCCTAACCCTAACCCTAACCCTAACCCTAACCCTAACCCTAACCCTAACCCTAACCCTAACCCTAACCCTAACCCTAACCCTAACCCTAACCCTAACCCTAACCCTAACCCTAACCCTAACCCTAACCCTAACCCTAACCCTAACCCTAACCCTAACCCTAACCCTAACCCTAACCCTAACCCTAACCCTAACCCTAACCCTAACCCTAACCCTAACCCTAACCCTAACCCTAACCCTAACCCTAACCCTAACCCTAACCCTAACCCTAACCCTAACCCTAACCCTAACCCTAACCCTAACCCTAACCCTAACCCTAACCCTAACCCTAACCCTAACCCTAACCCTAACCCTAACCCTAACCCTAACCCTAACCCTAACCCTAACCCTAACCCTAACCCTAACCCTAACCCTAACCCTAACCCTAACCCTAACCCTAACCCTAACCCTAACCCTAACCCTAACCCTAACCCTAACCCTAACCCTAACCCTAACCCTAACCCTAACCCTAACCCTAACCCTAACCCTAACCCTAACCCTAACCCTAACCCTAACCCTAACCCTAACCCTAACCCTAACCCTAACCCTAACCCTAACCCTAACCCTAACCCTAACCCTAACCCTAACCCTAACCCTAACCCTAACCCTAACCCTAACCCTAACCCTAACCCTAACCCTAACCCTAACCCTAACCCTAACCCTAACCCTAACCCTAACCCTAACCCTAACCCTAACCCTAACCCTAACCCTAACCCTAACCCTAACCCTAACCCTAACCCTAACCCTAACCCTAACCCTAACCCTAACCCTAACCCTAACCCTAACCCTAACCCTAACCCTAACCCTAACCCTAACCCTAACCCTAACCCTAACCCTAACCCTAACCCTAACCCTAACCCTAACCCTAACCCTAACCCTAACCCTAACCCTAACCCTAACCCTAACCCTAACCCTAACCCTAACCCTAACCCTAACCCTAACCCTAACCCTAACCCTAACCCTAACCCTAACCCTAACCCTAACCCTAACCCTAACCCTAACCCTAACCCTAACCCTAACCCTAACCCTAACCCTAACCCTAACCCTAACCCTAACCCTAACCCTAACCCTAACCCTAACCCTAACCCTAACCCTAACCCTAACCCTAACCCTAACCCTAACCCTAACCCTAACCCTAACCCTAACCCTAACCCTAACCCTAACCCTAACCCTAACCCTAACCCTAACCCTAACCCTAACCCTAACCCTAACCCTAACCCTAACCCTAACCCTAACCCTAACCCTAACCCTAACCCTAACCCTAACCCTAACCCTAACCCTAACCCTAACCCTAACCCTAACCCTAACCCTAACCCTAACCCTAACCCTAACCCTAACCCTAACCCTAACCCTAACCCTAACCCTAACCCTAACCCTAACCCTAACCCTAACCCTAACCCTAACCCTAACCCTAACCCTAACCCTAACCCTAACCCTAACCCTAACCCTAACCCTAACCCTAACCCTAACCCTAACCCTAACCCTAACCCTAACCCTAACCCTAACCCTAACCCTAACCCTAACCCTAACCCTAACCCTAACCCTAACCCTAACCCTAACCCTAACCCTAACCCTAACCCTAACCCTAACCCTAACCCTAACCCTAACCCTAACCCTAACCCTAACCCTAACCCTAACCCTAACCCTAACCCTAACCCTAACCCTAACCCTAACCCTAACCCTAACCCTAACCCTAACCCTAACCCTAACCCTAACCCTCAACCCTAACCCTAACCCTAACCCTAACCCTAACCCTAACCCTAACCCTAACCCTAACCCTAACCCTAACCCTAACCCTAACCCTAACCCTAACCCTAACCCTAACCCTAACCCTAACCCTAACCCTAACCCTAACCCTAACCCTAACCCTAACCCTAACCCTAACCCTAACCCTAACCCTAACCCTAACCCTAACCCTAACCCTAACCCTAACCCTAACCCTAACCCTAACCCTAACCCTAACCCTAACCCTAACCCTAACCCTAACCCTAACCCTAACCCTAACCCTAACCCTAACCCTAACCCTAACCCTAACCCTAACCCTAACCCTAACCCTAACCCTAACCCTAACCCTAACCCTAACCCTAACCCTAACCCTAACCCTAACCCTAACCCTAACCCTAACCCTAACCCTAACCCTAACCCTAACCCTAACCCTAACCCTAACCCTAACCCTAACCCTAACCCTAACCCTAACCCTAACCCTAACCCTAACCCTAACCCTAACCCTAACCCTAACCCTAACCCTAACCCTAACCCTAACCCTAACCCTAACCCTAACCCTAACCCTAACCCTAACCCTAACCCTAACCCTAACCCTAACCCTAACCCTAACCCTAACCCTAACCCTAACCCTAACCCTAACCCTAACCCTAACCCTAACCCTAACCCTAACCCTAACCCTAACCCTAACCCTAACCCTAACCCTAACCCTAACCCTAACCCTAACCCTAACCCTAACCCTAACCCTAACCCTAACCCTAACCCTAACCCTAACCCTAACCCTAACCCTAACCCTAACCCTAACCCTAACCCTAACCCTAACCCTAACCCTAACCCTAACCCTAACCCTAACCCTAACCCTAACCCTAACCCTAACCCTAACCCTAACCCTAACCCTAACCCTAACCCTAACCCTAACCCTAACCCTAACCCTAACCCTAACCCTAACCCTAACCCTAACCCTAACCCTAACCCTAACCCTAACCCTAACCCTAACCCTAACCCTAACCCTAACCCTAACCCTAACCCTAACCCTAACCCTAACCCTAACCCTAACCCTAACCCTAACCCTAACCCTAACCCTAACCCTAACCCTAACCCTAACCCTAACCCTAACCCTAACCCTAACCCTAACCCTAACCCTAACCCTAACCCTAACCCTAACCCTAACCCTAACCCTAACCCTAACCCTAACCCTAACCCTAACCCTAACCCTAACCCTAACCCTAACCCTAACCCTAACCCTAACCCTAACCCTAACCCTAACCCTAACCCTAACCCTAACCCTAACCCTAACCCTAACCCTAACCCTAACCCTAACCCTAACCCTAACCCTAACCCTAACCCTAACCCTAACCCTAACCCTAACCCTAACCCTAACCCTAACCCTAACCCTAACCCTAACCCTAACCCTAACCCTAACCCTAACCCTAACCCTAACCCTAACCCTAACCCTAACCCTAACCCTAACCCTAACCCTAACCCTAACCCTAACCCTAACCCTAACCCTAACCCTAACCCTAACCCTAACCCTAACCCTAACCCTAACCCTAACCCTAACCCTAACCCTAACCCTAACCCTAACCCTAACCCTAACCCTAACCCTAACCCTAACCCTAACCCTAACCCTAACCCTAACCCTAACCCTAACCCTAACCCTAACCCTAACCCTAACCCTAACCCTAACCCTAACCCTAACCCTAACCCTAACCCTAACCCTAACCCTAACCCTAACCCTAACCCTAACCCTAACCCTAACCCTAACCCTAACCCTAACCCTAACCCTAACCCTAACCCTAACCCTAACCCTAACCCTAACCCTAACCCTAACCCTAACCCTAACCCTAACCCTAACCCTAACCCTAACCCTAACCCTAACCCTAACCCTAACCCTAACCCTAACCCTAACCCTAACCCTAACCCTAACCCTAACCCTAACCCTAACCCTAACCCTAACCCTAACCCTAACCCTAACCCTAACCCTAACCCTAACCCTAACCCTAACCCTAACCCTAACCCTAACCCTAACCCTAACCCTAACCCTAACCCTAACCCTAACCCTAACCCTAACCCTAACCCTAACCCTAACCCTAACCCTAACCCTAACCCTAACCCTAACCCTAACCCTAACCCTAACCCTAACCCTAACCCTAACCCTAACCCTAACCCTAACCCTAACCCTAACCCTAACCCTAACCCTAACCCTAACCCTAACCCTAACCCTAACCCTAACCCTAACCCTAACCCTAACCCTAACCCTAACCCTAACCCTAACCCTAACCCTAACCCTAACCCTAACCCTAACCCTAACCCTAACCCTAACCCTAACCCTAACCCTAACCCTAACCCTAACCCTAACCCTAACCCTAACCCTAACCCTAACCCTAACCCTAACCCTAACCCTAACCCTAACCCTAACCCTAACCCTAACCCTAACCCTAACCCTAACCCTAACCCTAACCCTAACCCTAACCCTAACCCTAACCCTAACCCTAACCCTAACCCTAACCCTAACCCTAACCCTAACCCTAACCCTAACCCTAACCCTAACCCTAACCCTAACCCTAACCCTAACCCTAACCCTAACCCTAACCCTAACCCTAACCCTAACCCTAACCCTAACCCTAACCCTAACCCTAACCCTAACCCTAACCCTAACCCTAACCCTAACCCTAACCCTAACCCTAACCCTAACCCTAACCCTAACCCTAACCCTAACCCTAACCCTAACCCTAACCCTAACCCTAACCCTAACCCTAACCCTAACCCTAACCCTAACCCTAACCCTAACCCTAACCCTAACCCTAACCCTAACCCTAACCCTAACCCTAACCCTAACCCTAACCCTAACCCTAACCCTAACCCTAACCCTAACCCTAACCCTAACCCTAACCCTAACCCTAACCCTAACCCTAACCCTAACCCTAACCCTAACCCTAACCCTAACCCTAACCCTAACCCTAACCCTAACCCTAACCCTAACCCTAACCCTAACCCTAACCCTAACCCTAACCCTAACCCTAACCCTAACCCTAACCCTAACCCTAACCCTAACCCTAACCCTAACCCTAACCCTAACCCTAACCCTAACCCTAACCCTAACCCTAACCCTAACCCTAACCCTAACCCTAACCCTAACCCTAACCCTAACCCTAACCCTAACCCTAACCCTAACCCTAACCCTAACCCTAACCCTAACCCTAACCCTAACCCTAACCCTAACCCTAACCCTAACCCTAACCCTAACCCTAACCCTAACCCTAACCCTAACCCTAACCCTAACCCTAACCCTAACCCTAACCCTAACCCTAACCCTAACCCTAACCCTAACCCTAACCCTAACCCTAACCCTAACCCTAACCCTAACCCTAACCCTAACCCTAACCCTAACCCTAACCCTAACCCTAACCCTAACCCTAACCCTAACCCTAACCCTAACCCTAACCCTAACCCTAACCCTAACCCTAACCCTAACCCTAACCCTAACCCTAACCCTAACCCTAACCCTAACCCTAACCCTAACCCTAACCCTAACCCTAACCCTAACCCTAACCCTAACCCTAACCCTAACCCTAACCCTAACCCTAACCCTAACCCTAACCCTAACCCTAACCCTAACCCTAACCCTAACCCTAACCCTAACCCTAACCCTAACCCTAACCCTAACCCTAACCCTAACCCTAACCCTAACCCTAACCCTAACCCTAACCCTAACCCTAACCCTAACCCTAACCCTAACCCTAACCCTAACCCTAACCCTAACCCTAACCCTAACCCTAACCCTAACCCTAACCCTAACCCTAACCCTAACCCTAACCCTAACCCTAACCCTAACCCTAACCCTAACCCTAACCCTAACCCTAACCCTAACCCTAACCCTAACCCTAACCCTAACCCTAACCCTAACCCTAACCCTAACCCTAACCCTAACCCTAACCCTAACCCTAACCCTAACCCTAACCCTAACCCTAACCCTAACCCTAACCCTAACCCTAACCCTAACCCTAACCCTAACCCTAACCCTAACCCTAACCCTAACCCTAACCCTAACCCTAACCCTAACCCTAACCCTAACCCTAACCCTAACCCTAACCCTAACCCTAACCCTAACCCTAACCCTAACCCTAACCCTAACCCTAACCCTAACCCTAACCCTAACCCTAACCCTAACCCTAACCCTAACCCTAACCCTAACCCTAACCCTAACCCTAACCCTAACCCTAACCCTAACCCTAACCCTAACCCTAACCCTAACCCTAACCCTAACCCTAACCCTAACCCTAACCCTAACCCTAACCCTAACCCTAACCCTAACCCTAACCCTAACCCTAACCCTAACCCTAACCCTAACCCTAACCCTAACCCTAACCCTAACCCTAACCCTAACCCTAACCCTAACCCTAACCCTAACCCTAACCCTAACCCTAACCCTAACCCTAACCCTAACCCTAACCCTAACCCTAACCCTAACCCTAACCCTAACCCTAACCCTAACCCTAACCCTAACCCTAACCCTAACCCTAACCCTAACCCTAACCCTAACCCTAACCCTAACCCTAACCCTAACCCTAACCCTAACCCTAACCCTAACCCTAACCCTAACCCTAACCCTAACCCTAACCCTAACCCTAACCCTAACCCTAACCCTAACCCTAACCCTAACCCTAACCCTAACCCTAACCCTAACCCTAACCCTAACCCTAACCCTAACCCTAACCCTAACCCTAACCCTAACCCTAACCCTAACCCTAACCCTAACCCTAACCCTAACCCTAACCCTAACCCTAACCCTAACCCTAACCCTAACCCTAACCCTAACCCTAACCCTAACCCTAACCCTAACCCTAACCCTAACCCTAACCCTAACCCTAACCCTAACCCTAACCCTAACCCTAACCCTAACCCTAACCCTAACCCTAACCCTAACCCTAACCCTAACCCTAACCCTAACCCTAACCCTAACCCTAACCCTAACCCTAACCCTAACCCTAACCCTAACCCTAACCCTAACCCTAACCCTAACCCTAACCCTAACCCTAACCCTAACCCTAACCCTAACCCTAACCCTAACCCTAACCCTAACCCTAACCCTAACCCTAACCCTAACCCTAACCCTAACCCTAACCCTAACCCTAACCCTAACCCTAACCCTAACCCTAACCCTAACCCTAACCCTAACCCTAACCCTAACCCTAACCCTAACCCTAACCCTAACCCTAACCCTAACCCTAACCCTAACCCTAACCCTAACCCTAACCCTAACCCTAACCCTAACCCTAACCCTAACCCTAACCCTAACCCTAACCCTAACCCTAACCCTAACCCTAACCCTAACCCTAACCCTAACCCTAACCCTAACCCTAACCCTAACCCTAACCCTAACCCTAACCCTAACCCTAACCCTAACCCTAACCCTAACCCTAACCCTAACCCTAACCCTAACCCTAACCCTAACCCTAACCCTAACCCTAACCCTAACCCTAACCCTAACCCTAACCCTAACCCTAACCCTAACCCTAACCCTAACCCTAACCCTAACC